>JAVYIG010005550.1:0-134680 GCA_035222895.1 Strongylocentrotus droebachiensis
GCCTATATCGGAGAAAGACGACAATTGCGTGACACAAAAACAACTAGATCGATAATAAAAGTGAGTCTGACGCTACCAGAAAAAAATATTGGAAGAAAAAAGAAGGAAAAAGAGATGGCACAGCACCAGGCGGTATACATAGTTCTCTGGCAGTTTAATGATAAACTCCGGCCAGCACATAAATCACCTAGTGCTCTAGGTAACCAGTTGATTCACCTATAATCCAATCCAATAACCCAATCCTTGGAAAGTTGTCTGGTTCTTTAACAAAAAAATTGTAAGCCCCCCCCCCTTGTGTGTTAAGAAATTGTGGTATAAAATTGGGTGGGGTGGGGGAGGTGGGTTGAAAAAGAATGAAAACGAAAAACACCAAACGATGTATATGGAAGCTTACCTTATATACATTAAGAAGGTATGCATTTTTACATTCGAGTATTTTGTTTCATAATAATTAATATACCTCTGAATTGTTTTTTTAATAATGTTTTTGTTGGTGTGAATAGTATAATCATGCCCCTTAAAATTAAGAACGAAATGCATTTCCTGTACATTTACTTTTCTTCAAATTGATTATATCTATAATTTTGCGAGGTCGAGCTATAAATTCCACGTCTTGTAGTTTGGAACTCTGCATTTTTTTATCTCAAGTCTGAGGTCACTAACCACCCTCTTCCCGTCATGTCTTATAGGGATACTATAGGCATCGTCAGAACACAGTTTAGATGATTTCTACGACTCTCCACTTTCGGCGAATGGGCCCTTTGAAAAGATAACCAGGAAATTAAAGTAAGCGGACACTTTTTTTTTGGAAATCGCAACGACTCAGCCGACCGAAAAGTCGCTCAGTGGGGGGGTTAAGCGGACACTTTTTTTTTTGTTGGTGTCGAAATTTGAAAATTTGACATCTTTCTTCGTTGGGGGGGGGGGTAAGGTCACCTTAGGTTAGCCGTGAGCATAATTGGTTTTTTATTTTTTTTATTTTTTTTATTTAAAAAACAAAACAAACAAAACAAAAACAAAGGGGGGGTTTTTAGTTTTTTTTTAGGGGGGTTTACACACATAAAAATACCAAAGGGGGGGTTTGAACCCCCAACCCCCCCCCCCCCCTGCGTACGCCCCTGGGCCTACTATCATTTCCTATACATTTTCAGACCCCCCCCCGGCATTTCACAACCCTCTTGACTGTCAAATATTGTACACAATCTCCGCTCGGTATTGACAGAAATGTAATGATATTATACATAGCCTATGGTCAAGGGGGCTAGTTTGTTTATGAGATAGAGAGGGGGTAAAATTTTGTTTTTGCCATTTAGATCTTCTCCTGTAATCTTAAAAATACACTATTTTTTTCTAGGCTTCATAACTTTCCAGAGTGCAAGATTTTGACTTCTGATTTAAATACACTGCTTATAGCACGTAACATGGGTCCAGTGTGAATAAATGAAACAAAATATGGTTTTATGGTATATTCACTTGATGCAACCAAGGGAACTATTACAACAGGAGTTGAAGTGGTTTAGGGGTTAAAGACGTGAAGAGAAAATTCAATTCCTTCCTATCTTTATTTAGTTTCTCTTCTCTCTTTCTTTTTTTTTCTTTCTTTCTTCTTTCTTTCTTCCTCCTTCTTATTTTTCTTTTCACTTTCTATTCCTTTTCTTTTTTTCATTCATTTTTTCTTCATTTTGGGGCGTCGAACTTTGGGGAGGGGGCAGCAGCCTCCATCCCCCACCCAGTTGGCCAGTGGTTTAGTGTAAAAAGGGCACATTTATATTAAAATTACTGATCTCGCAAAAGGGGCAATTGATAGCATTGCAAATGAGAACGATTTTATTTCTAAAAAGAGGCACACCTCGTACTTATCAAATTTGGGGCATTGTGTCCCTTGCCCAAACTACGCTGCCCTATAAACGTTTGTGGTATGTGTTACTACACAAAGCTGCCCCGATTCTTTGAAGCTATATAGCTGTGTAGAGAACTGTAAAATGCACATGATTTTGAAAGCGACAATGCGTACTATATTAGACTGGTAAAAAGGCACCTATATATCAAGGGCAATAATTTTTATAAACGAAGAGGAACAAAGATCATAAGTAATAAGAGGAACTTATCGCACTTAAAAAGGGGGCACTTATCGCACTTGAAAAGGGGCACTCATCAGCAGCCTGAAAAGGGACACTGTCTTATATGAAGGGGAAATTGACATCTTTTAGAGAGAAAACTGGGCCTTTATCAGGAGGAGGAGGAAGAGCAATTATTGGAAAGGAAACTGGTCATTTGTCAAAAGGAGAAATAACACTTATTAAAAGGAAAAGGGACACCTATCAGAAATAGAACGAGCCCTCATTAGAAAGAAAAAGAGGCTATTGTCAACGTTTTTGATTAGGCACAAAGGCACTTATTGGAGGTAAAAGGAATACAGTAAGAAGGGGAAAGGCGATCTAATCATAATTATAGCTAGGAAAGGGGGCGGGGAGCAGTATCCGATTAGTAAAAAGGGGCACTTCAACAGGGTAAATAATTAACCCTTGCCCCTCCCGAGAGCGTCGCCTCTGACTTATAGCACTAGCATACTGATGGGGGCGGGGGGGGGGGGGGGGGGGGGGTGGTGGGAGCAGTTGTCCCCTCAAATAAGATTCAACGTTGTTTATTTCTAATTCGATACCAGTGATTTACAAATGTTGCTGAAATAACATGATTTTCCGAGGGGTTTTTTTCTCACTTTTTAAAAATAAATAATATTTTTTTCATTCTTTCCGCCCCCAAAGTTCTTGATCGTTACGCCACTGACTGAAGGCCTATACTCTACAAACAGAAATCGAGAAGCCCGACTAGCCTTCTTGCCTGAAATTTATAACCCCGTATTGCAATTTTCTTTGCCGGCGAGAATGATTAGATAAACTTGAGAGAAAAAAAGTTGGGATGTGTTTGTTGGGGTTAAATTGATAATGTTGACATCCTCACACTTTCGGCAACACACTGAGGCCTAAACTTAAAGAGGATGCAAGGTATTTCAACTTCCGCTTGGCCAAGGTGAGTTTAATTAAATCATGATATATATTTAATTTGAGTGAATAAAGTGCAGACAATTTTAAGCCTATTTTTGAGTATTATTTTTATCAGAAATTATTGCTTTGGTTCAATTCTAAGAATTTTCTTCAAATTATTTACAAAGTTTCATATCTTCTTCGTCATCATCCTATTCAAGTAAAACTAAAAGTAAGACTTCAAGCGTTCAGGTGAGAACGCTTACGGCTAGGCTCTTGCTGCCACATCTGGAGCCCGGGGAGGGGGGGGGGGGGGGGGTTACTCAGATTTGATTTTGGCGGGGTGTGCCGCTGACGCCTCGAAACCCCTACCCATTGTAAAGGGCCATTTGGCGGATTTTTCTCGAAGGAAAGCCCATTTTTAAAAAATTTCATAATTTTGAAAAAGCGGACCCATGTTGTTTAGGGGTATTTTGTGTGAAAAGTTATCCATTAGAGCGGCACACCCCCGTATGTGATTGCCCCCCCCCCCCGGGCTGGAGCCATGCATGTTCCCTGTCATGACTTCTCTCATTTCAAAAAAGTTTAATGGGATTTAGAATGTCACCATAGTTTTCAGAAATTTCTTAGTTTTTTAAATGATTTTTTTTTTTTTTTAATCCGGAGTTACCTAGTTCAACGTCAAACTTTTTTGGAAATAAAGAAATTTCCTTGGAAGACTTGCATGACTACAGCATTGATATTGGTTCGAAAATTAAACGCAGCATGCACCTGTCCTGTACGTACGTTGCTGGAGCATGGACCATGGTTGTGCCAGGGCAGCGTTCGCCCAGTCTTGCTCCTCGGTCGAATAGCCAACAAACGTAACTTGTTGACCATTGTATAACCAACGTCCCGCTATTAAAATGTGTTTCTCTCATAATGCAGAAGTTCAGTGCATACAAAATATATTTCATATTTAAACAAATTCGAGATGAAAGTAGAAATTTTTGGTGAAACGGGTATAATTTTGAATATTCGCGCAGCTTGCAACGGGTTTCAAATGGTACACACGAGGGGCCGGGGCGTACGGCCGACTCGACTAGCTAGCTAGCTATCCGCAATGCGACAGTACACACGTTGGAGCCGTTCTTTTATGTCAGTCATAATTTATGTGTGAAATGAACCAAACCAATTACAGAGAAACACGAATATGAATAACAATTAACATGAGGTTTATAAGTTTATCCGATACAAAAAAGCCGTAGACATGACATACATGTTTCAAATTAACCGGTTGTGTTAATTTACTTCAGCGGATGAATTTTAAAGGTCGCTTGTAACGCGCATGTGTTCAACTATCCCTGGCATGTTGGTCTGGGTCTTGTTGTATGTAGAGGATACGGTATACCTGCTAATTGTGTTGGAATTAAATGTTTTTGTTGTGTTACAGCTCCAAACAGAAGTAGAGATTTTTAAGTCATTGGCTATACTTTGTAGGCATACCTTGTGAACCATTGGAATCTTCTAATTCGCTCAATTATCCCCGTTTGCAGTAAGTATATGTCTTATGCATAGAGCTTGCCTATATTTGCTCAAAACCGCATGTTCATTGCACACGTTGTCGATCGTCACGTGGAATTATAGTGTGTGTGCTGTGTGTGCATATGGCCGCTGCAATATGCGTGCATGGCGAAGAATATCTACTTCCTAGTCGTGTGTGCTAGTTATTTGTGTTGCAGGTAGTGCTGCACCGAGAAGACGACTTTCCACCCAATGTGCTGAGCAAAATCCCACAATCCCGTACCCAATTCCTAAGTGCATATGTCCCTTCGTCTTCTTGTTGGAGACGAGTGACTAGGTCTGCAAGCTCTTGAGCTCACGAGTCAAATGGTTAACTCTTATTTTTTGCCCGAGAACATTGAATCTATCTTTGCCCTCTTACGTGTTGATTACGTAGGTCGCACGCAATTGAGCGAAACTCGCGCGTGGGCGGTGCGACATTTTCTTGATTTCACTGCCATAATTCGGCATAAAGCTTCATAATGCAAAACCCCCCACATGAATTTTGAGCTGCCTGTTTTTCTAAATTTAGTTCTCGCAGTGTCGCGTGCACATCGGGTCTTCAGATCAGGGAAGATGCGAACAGGTTTTCAATCAAGAAGTTTGTATCGTTGTTTATACTGCTCATTCACAGATGTATCGTGGCAATATCAGTCCTGTTCATTGGAATAGTGTACATGTCTGTGACCGTATGGATCATTCAGCACCCGACTAAAATCTTACGTCCGATCAGTACGGGCTGGGAGCTGAGAGAAAGACTAGACTGAAAGAAAAAACAAAACAAAAAACATTAGTGTGTGTGCTGTGCGGCGCTCAAAGAGCGCTGCCTAAACTTTTGTGCAATCTGTTTCTTCTATTTTTTCTTGGAGTGACACATAGCCTATCACAATGTTAATTTTTCCACCTCAAGGTATCTGGACAGTTGTCCTATCATCCGATAGTGGATCAGATAGTGAGGATACAAGCACTGGACCTAAAGTGAAATTTAGCCTGTTGCCCATGACGAGTGACCGGACTAAGAAAGGGGACGATTTGTCGGCTGCTGCTGCTCAAACAGTGAGTGTGTGTGTGCTGTTATGTGTGCTAGATACATGTACATGTGTACAGTACAGTGACTTTCTCGTGCATATGGCAATGTTTACAACAGCTGAGGGAGGATAAAGTTGTACAATTTGCTCTTTCCCAACCAACTTTTAGGTTATATCTACCCTACCTGTGTGGTGGATATGTTAGAAATCATTTGTGGGCTTATTTTCATTGTATTTTCCTGGAGCTAGGTTATATGTACAAAATTATTCATTGAACATATGTTTGGGTGTGTATGCAACCATATGGTCAATGCCTGTCTGTAGGTGTGCCTATTTCACAACACATGTAGAATTGTGTCAACCTAATCAATATAAATTGTTTCTATGGTGTGTTTAGAGTTAGGTTTGGTGATGAATTATGGCATATAACATAGGTGATCATTGTACATAGGTCTATAATACATCAACTAGAATTCAGTGATTGTTCTATCTGTAGATTTGTTTCCCTTCATTTTCACTCAATTGTAGTAAGATGGAAATATACAAAATATGATAGTATTTTTATAGCTGATTTTGAGGTAAAAGAATCTCAACTTAAATTATACATTATTTTTTGTTCTCCGTCAGAATGTTTTTATCTACTACTAATTTCTATGAATCATTTCCCTGCTCTCTTCTGTTCCCTGTTTTAGCTGCTGTTAGATTTTGTTCCCTCATATCTCTCTTAATATTATCCTTCTGACTATGAAACTCCCTCCCACCGAGTATAGTCATCAGCACCTCCGTAGTGATCTTCAAGCAGGGGGTGCAACAAATAAGGCTTCGTTAAGCCTTTTCTGTTTTTTAGCTGCACATAGTATCAACTTGTAGCGAGATTTTTTACTTGCACTATTCATCTGGGCACTCAACAAGCACAAGTACGATAATACGCCAACGGCGGTCTGTACTTGACCGGAAGAAGAAAAACAACAACAACTTCTCAGTCTTCCTCTTCCTTTGCTTCAGTCCACTGCTCAAGTCATAATAGGCCTGACTTCATCAGCTCGAGTTTGCCAAATAACCCGTTTTTTTCAAACTCTGGATATTATCCCGAAGCTCGAAATTGCGTCTACCAGACCGATACGCACATCACAAACTACATGTAGCTCAGACGGTTGCTAATTAGCCCGCCATTTCCAAAAAAGCAGGATATTTCGGAAACAAGGCCAAGATTTCTCTGGATATTTTCTCGACCAAATGTCCCGCTAATTGCACTGCGGGCTGATGAAGACGCAAACAAGCTTGATAATTTGTGATCAGGATAGTTAAAGTAGCGGGTTATTTGGCAAACTCAAGCCGATGAAGACGGGCCTGTCTTTTGGCGGTTTTCCTTCACCTCTCACCAAGTGTCCAAACCATGTCTTCTAATGAGTTTTACCATTTGAGGTTTTCATCTTGATTGGGGGGGGGGGGGAAGTGGTACAATATACATTTTAGATTGTGGTCAATGACCTTCAGAGGATTTTTAATATACATTTATTCACAAAACTTTGCTAAAATTAGATTTTTCAGGCTACGTGTGTGGTTCTAGACTTGGTCACTTTTACCATTATGAATTTGTGTTGTCTGGTAGATGCTACAAATTTAAAATGACAGGCTTTGGTTCATCATCATTCAACAGTAAAACAGTGTACATGAACATGTACATCTGTAGTCTGTACAATGATAACTGAATATTAAACCATTAAAAAAGAATCTTTTTGGTGTTTATTATAAACAAATACTGTTTTTTGATGATATAGTGCACTAATTAGTGAGTGTATAATTATGTTTGTGCATTGCAGCAGTCACATGTTTTGTACATGCTTTGCATAAAACTCCCCATTACATTCAAATGTACATCACTGTATACTTGTAGAGTAATTGCTCTAGCATTTGGCAATACAAGGACCTTGAGGAAAAGAAACAAAAAGCTATATTTAGCAGTGAATGGGTAATTTGTGTGTATCCCCTGATCAAATCAGTTGTAATGCACCGAGATGTGAGACATGCATGGTTTTAGCAGTGCTGAAGAATGGATAAAGAGAAACACATTGAACAATGTATGTGAAGTATATTAATTGGGCTACCCATTGCATGGTAGAGAGCTTTCTTTCTCTAGAAGCTCACTTGTGAAGTTATACCTTCAGAGAGAAGGCGAAAGAAAGAGAGAGAGAAATAGTCTACTCTTCTTGAGTACTGATAATAAAACTGTATTTCATGAGAGCTGATCAAAAGTAATTGTGATATTTTAGAATTTAGAGGATCATGGGGGACCAACAGGCACCGATTGGGGAAGTTTTCTATATAGAGGGAGCAAGTACATGAAGCTACAAGTAGTACAGTGGGGCTTTAATAATCTAAATTAATGAATTACTTTATCATAACATTGAGCAGAGTACAGTGTATGATGATTAGCGTGTGAATGATGCAATCTGGACTTTTTGCATATAACATTTCCTAATCCATCCAGTATCCATGCTTGGTAGGCCCCCTCTTTGGTTATAACTTTTTCAAACAATTTAGTTTGGCAGATATTGAACTTGTAGAACTGGTGTGATTTTATGCTGCAATTATATATATACACTGTATATATTTTTTTTTCAAGACTAAAGATTACTTGGAAAATATGCATGACTACTTCTTACATACAGTGTATGATACATGTAGATCAATGTTCATTTATTTTTACACTGAAATTGTTATTAAATGCACAATAATAAAACAATACCGTAAATCTCCGTGTATAAGGCGCACCTGTGTATAAGGCGCACCCCTATTTTGGGGGCAAAAAAAAAAAAAAAAAAAAAAAAAAAAAAAAAAAAAAAAAAAAAAAAAAAAATCGTTTTTTTTTTGTTTTGTTGTTGTTATTGTTTTGTTGCCGAAAACCCACCAAATAATAGTAAAAATGTCGTTGTAGAAGAATGTGTGTAAGATCATTAATGTAAATTAAAAACAGGTCCAGACTCTTAAGGCTTCATGATACCAAGTGTCCCACACCAGCCTCATCACATCAGCTAGCAGAAGCACTGTGTTCTATGCCAAACATCAATAGTCATGCATGATATGAATAAAATCCTCTAAATTTCTGACAATAGAGTACCTAGGATAGAACCTTGTGGTACACCATTTGTTATAGAAAAAAAAATTGAGGAATTATTAAAAACTACATTTTGAGATCTATTAGAAAGATTACTTTCAAACCAAGATGACAGACAAATTTGAGTGTTGTTGTAGTTTCCGAGTGGTGAGTCAACACACTGATTACTGAGCTGGGAGACATTGCCAGGCATAGCGCCATAAATCGAAATCGGGAAGGGGAAAAAAAAAAAAAAAAAAAAAAAAAAAAAAAAAAAAAAAAAAAAAAAAAAAAAAAAAAAAAATCTTTTTTTTTCTGTATCTGTGTATAAGACGCACCCCCGATTTTCAAATTTTTTCGGCGCCAAAAAAGTGCGCCTTATACACGGAGATTTACGGTACAAGCAATTTCCATCTCATGTATACTTGTGCTGTTGACTTTCAAATGTGTTTTATTGGAAGTGCATGACACAGGCATGTAACACATCTTTAAAATGTACATGGTACAAATTAAAGGGGAAGTCCAACCTGAAAATGAGTTTGTTTTAAATTAAAGCCTATCTGCACTAGTTTGGCCAGTAGGGATTAGACCTTCTTGCATGGTCTCTGGCAGCTCTCAATTAACATAAGAAAAAGGTACCATGGGGAATCAATTACCGCTTGGGCATTGTTGGCTATATACAGTAGAGGGCGCAAGTACATGTAGCAACAATAGTGCAGTCCCGCTTTAATTCAAGGAGGACAAATCAGTCAATAAATAAGAAATTGATTGTTGGCTCTCAATACAAGAAAAAGGGGACCATGGGGGATCAACATGTACCGCTTGGGCATTGTTGGGTATATAGAGGGCGCAAGACAAGTAATAAGAAAGTTATGGATTTTAAAAATCCATAACTTCTAATGAAATACTTCAAATCTGTGAGTCAAATTGGCAATGCGGTCTGTACATGTAAATATGATGTCAACCCCTCACATTTTATCCTTTGTTGACTGCAAGAAATGTCATTAAATTCCATTTTGATAAAAAGATACCGGTACATTTTCTTCATGCCTATCTTATTCATACATGTATATCACGGATAACATGTTCTTTCATGCACCCCCATAGTTATACTATTCCATTAATGTTCAGAGAAATCGAGATTTGGGGTCATTCTGTCATTCAGATCAGTGGTGAATTGTGAGGGGATGACATAGCAATTTCTGAGCGCATTGCCAGTTTTTCTCAAAGATTCCATGATTTTCATGATTTTGAAAGAATCATAATTTTCCTATTTGTTTTCAAATTTTTCTCAAACTTTTACTAAATTATATCCCTAATTTTTCTGCATTTAGGTGGACTTCTTGTTTAATGTATTTCTAAGGTTTTCTGGTTTTATTAGGAAAAGTTACCTCAGTCATGGATGTGTATCTGTATATTTAGAGTAATAACGGGTTCATTGTTTCCCGAAACTGTCATAAATGTACAGTACAAACATGTACCGGTAACCACCTCCCGTGTGCACTGATGCATAACATATTTATCTAATGTTTCCTCCTGACTGTAACAAACCCAGGAAGTAGTCTTTATTAAGAGACCATACTCATGCATACACTGTATGTACACTGTGCATATAAATATTGGAGAGAGCCTTTGAGGTGAAAAACTTTTGTTCTCATTCCTTTATTCTATTTTATGTGTACAGTGTTTATGTTCTAATATCTGATAAATTTATAGATAGGGCATTTTATCATCTTCTTGATTCACAATTTGTACAATACTTGAAATGAGATTGTAAAGTGGTAAATATAGTCATCAGGTTCCGTTGTTGTTATATCTCACTCACTACCCATTCTTGTTAAAGATTATAGAGTGCCTGAGTATGAGACTGTCTTGTGGTATATCATTAGCATTATCAACCCAGGTTACACCCTTGGCAGTATGTGGTGAATGCATGACAGAGGATTCCTGCATTAGTTAGTATGCTTCACAACAACTCTGTAATCTCTCAGCTGTGTAGAGATAGAGAAGAGAAAACCTTATGGCAAATGTGCAGAAGTAAAGGAATTAACTGATCAGAAGTTTAACCAAAGGTTCATGGTAAGTAGTTGAAGGAGCTTTTTGGTATTCTTTGTAAGGTCACCTTCCTAGTGGTTTTTCAGGAGTGAAATAATTAACTATATTCAGGATTCATATGGAGTACTGTAGATACACTGAACTGGATACATAGAAAGTACTGGAAGTTCCTGTACAGTAGTACCTGTATACTCTGGGGAGTAAGTAAAGGTGTACATGTACATACTCATGGGTTCATTTAGTTGTAGAACCATGACAATGCTATGGTATGGGTGCCCAAACTTTGATGTTTGTTAATTATCTACGATTAGGATTTGAGTTGTCCTTCTTTTCAATAGTCAGAATGTGAATTGCATACATTAGTTTTTGCTAGGTAAGACAATTATCATAGCTTGTAATGTAAGCAATTTTCATTTTGACAATTGAAATACAATTATTTGTTAAAGATTACTAAAGTAATTGCACTGAACAAAGACTTGTACATGTACTGTACAAAGACTTGTACATGTACTGTACAAAGACTTGTACATGTACTGTACAAAGACTTGTACATGTACTGTACATTGTAAGCATGAATTTTGAATACACTACGAAAACGGTCTATTCTATCACTATGTACTGTAGGCCTTTATTTTGTAGCATTAATTTACATGTAATAGACCAGTTAATTTATTCAAATCCTATGCACACTATTCAACAGAACTTGGTCTGGTCAGAGAGAAAGCATGGCAGATGCTAGTCCAACATAGCAACAACCAATAATTGCATACCGTACATGTATTCATTTATTGCAGTGAACCAATAGACCAGTTTACTAATATATTCAAATTTATGGATGTTTCTTTTCTGGGGACATAGTGATGAGTTACAATCAAACTGTTAGTAATGCAGAACTACAATACTTGGAATCCAGTCTGCAGTCTGCATACATTACATGTTGCTATGTCAGGCAAGCCTTGCAAGCTTTATGGTTGTGAAGAACAACCTTTGTTTAAGAAGTACAGTATGCATACAATGTGAATAATTATGTTAAAGTAAACCTGTCCATTTAAGTGGCCTATTTGGGGCTCTTCATATTTACAGGGACTGCTAGGCACGACCAGCTGTCTACAGTTATCCATTGATATACGTGTACACCTACGGTATCTACACACGTTTCTTTTCACAATTACAAAATGTGTACATGTACATTGTACATGTATAAGAGGAAATCTTTTTCTGCAGAAGTCCATTGTACTTGACTTGCATGTACTTGTTACACCTATTAAATGTTATGAAGTGTTTTAACACAATTTGCTTCCTGTGATTGTTATAAATTTGTGTCTTATCGAACATTGTACAAAGGTCTACTACATGTAGTTAGGGTGTCAGAAACCGATTTGATGGGCTAGTGCCCTTTGGGGTAAGTCATCAATCCTATAAATTACCAAGTCCCTCTGTGAGGACTTAGAGCCGTCGGTCCCCTGGTTGCTTACTTACAAGCATACACATGTTTTCTTAGCAGTCAAGTACTGGTAAAACAAACAAACCAACCAACATTTTGTACATTGCATCAAAAAATGTACCCAGGAATGGTGAACAACCATGTAGCTCTAAAAAAAAAAAAAAAAAAAAAGCCATGTAAAATTGAATTAGACGAGTGATAAATAACAACAAACAGGTATCAACAATAACAAATAAAAATAAAGCATGAAAAACACTCCCCCCCCAAAAAAAAGGAATATAAAAAATAAAAAAAAAATAAAATAAAATGAAATAAAATAAAACATAAAATAAAATAAAAATAAATAAATAAATATAAAGAAGCAACAACAAAAAAAAAACCAGAACAACAATAAAATACTGTAAAATCAATTGCAAATCTGAAAGCAATTTTATACTGATTGAATAGACAATTTTTGAGAATGTGCCACATTTCATGTACTGTAAATGACTTTTCCCTTTTTGTGCTGAAATTTATTCACTTGGAAAATGAATGTGATAGACCATGAAGAATAGATACCGTTAGTGCCATTCATAGAACGCTTTCTTGTAAATGTTACAAGCACTTTTTATTATTGTACATTACATTGTAAATCAACCATAAATGAGATCACACCTGAAATTCAATGAAGTAAATTACCCTGAATGACTAATTCATGCACAGTTAACCTCCCTCGTGTTGAAGGCTTGTACCCCAGGCTGCCCAGTCATTTTATGTACACTCTGTGCATTGACTGTAACAGGATTCCCTCATATTGGATCTGGCCTAAAAGACTATACCTAGGAAGCACATGGTATAGTGTTGCCTTGAGTTCATTCAGGCTTGCAAGCAAGTGGCCTAACAAAAGTAGTTCCGGCTGGTGTTAACCTCTCATTTCATGAACTATGTAAATACCAAGTGGTATAGAGAAGTATGCCAGAATGGTGAAAGAAGAGAACCCATGATACAAATATGAAATGCATGTACAGTGTTTTTTTTACTTGATCAATTCTCTGACATGTGGACATCAAGTACAGCATAAAGGGTTAACATCACACTATGGATTGGAATTTTACAGTGTTAGATTGCTGAGACTAGACTGAGAATAAAATGGCCCAGAGTGTCTTTTCTTCTTCTCTTTCATTTCTTTTATTCTTCCTTTCTTTCTTTTCCTCCTTTATTTCTTTCTTCCTTTCTTTCTCTCTTACTCTCTTTCTAAATCTTTCTTTCTCTCTACCTTTCTACCTTTTCATTCCTTCCTCCTTCCTTCCCCTTTTCCTGATTTTTCTTTCTTTTCTCTCCTTTCTTTCTATCTCTCTCTCTCTCTCTCCTTCTTTTCTCCCTCTTTCTCCTTTCTTTCTCTCTTCTCCTTTCTTTCTTCTCCTTTCTTTCTTTCTTCTTTCTTCCTTTCTTTCTTCTTTCTTCCTTCTTTCTTCCTTTCTTTCTTCTTTCTTCCTTCTTCCTTCCTTTTTTTCTTCCTTCCTATCTTTCTTTCTTCCTTCTTCCTTTCTTTCTTTCTCTCTTTCTCTCCTGTTAGGTGTGGGTCTTTCAGTTGCTAGAAACTGCAAAGCACAACTTCTTGAAAGAAATGTGAGCTTTGCTGAATTCAAACTGCTGTCTTGAGGATTGAACTTGACTAAACAGATCACATTGAACTACTTATCACAGATAACTTTACACTCAACCATGAACAATAACAATTAATTCTGGAAAAAATCTTGACCTAGACAAATTGAAATCTTGGGTCAAATTCAAAGGTTCCAGACAATACTAGGATGGGACTGCTGATCAATACTCAATAGCCAGTACAAGAAAAGAGAGATCAATGAATTTGCTATGGACATTGTGTCATAGTTTTATTGCTCAGCCCTTGGTGAACCCAGTATGAAATGAGTAATTTCCTTGCTATTTTTTTTTACTTCAGAGCTGTTAGACATTACTTTAGTTTATTTGGGGCTGAAAATCTGAATCTTACCTAATACCTATCCTGCATGATGAAACTATTCTTTTTCTAAGACGTTAGTAAGTTTGATTAATAGTCTGGATGATGTAGACTACCATGGGCCTTGGTGTTACAATGGGTCATGAAGACCCTTAGTAACTGCAGTGCATGTATGTATGCAGTGTGTGTGTGAGCCTGCAGTGTAATCACGTACAATACAATAAGTGTTCGAGAGTTGAAGAATAAAGCAGATTCCTGTACGGTGAAGCACGTGGGTCTTGTGCATTATGCTATGATCTTATCACCCTTGAACGTGAGTACATGGTTGTGTGACTATATCTTTGATTAATATGCAATGCTATTTGTGTTTTATGGATATTAGTTACTCTCTCATTGTCAGACACAAATCCTGTAGCTTTGCTTTACCTCCATTCTAGCCTGTACATGATGTATGTACATCAACCATTTTACTGTGTCTGTTGTATGTATGTACTGTATGTGTGGCCTACATGTACATGTCCATTGTACGTGTACTGGTGGCTGGTGGCAAGCCTTACTGACTGTTGTATATCGTACATGTAATTCAAACTTGGAGCAACTTATTTTATCTCCTGAAACAAGCAATAGGGACAAATAGTTCAATCAATGCACACTTCCAACCCTTTTCATTAGGTTTCTGGTAAATACTGAAGGGACAATGCAATGAAAAGAAGCTTTCACAAGAACTGAAGAAGAAGAAATTTTATTTGATAATACATGTATGAATACATGTACATGCATGTACTATATATGAAGGTTTCAAATATACTGTACATATAGTACGGTACATGTAATTTTTTGTACATGTATAATGCCTCGTGTTTGTTAGTGATCTGATGAACTTGTATACAATTATTTTGCATCCGTTTTCGCAGCCCGTAGACATGTTTTTAAATTACTAATTTATTTTTAAGTAGTGATTTCAACTTTTTGTTTTCAGTCATGGCACCCTTTTAAGAAGTACATGTACAAGTTAGCATCCTATAGCACCCTATATTTGACACATTTCTTCCAATTATTATTGTGAAACAAGTGAAGCCTAGCCATATTCTCACTGGTTGTGTCCGTAGCTACAATACAGGGCCTATACTATAGAGTGCAGTCTCTGTATAGTCTCCTAGCCCAGACCCTCTGTTATGCATTACAACGGACAAGGGTTTGTGCCTGCACAGTGCAAACTAGATGTAGTCTGGAACAGTATCTAAATGAACTTTGTACCATGAATGAGACTAGGTGGGTGTGCTTGCATATTGACCCCTACCTGATAACCCAGGAAATTACAGACACCAAAGACCATCTTATCGCTGTCTAGCCTTATCCAAGTCATTCTTGGGAATTACTTACCCCCACCTGACTTTTAGAAACTTGTAGGGTCTTCAGTCATGTAGACCTACATGTACAGGCTACATTTTTATGTTTGTAGCAACTAAAGGGGGCCTACTTGTAGGCCCTACAATAATGTTTACCATGTACTCAATCATAAATGTCAATGGATTTTATAAGCACATGCCAAATTTGAAGAGCTGCACCTGTAAGTCTATTATTTAAACATGTTTTATAGAATGACTGTCAAAGTTTTGTACAGCTGTACATGTAAGCCTATGTAGATTATGTTTAATTGAATTACTATACTCTAGCAAACCTGAAGGACTGACTGAATTGAGCTGTATATTGCTTTCATATTTTTCTTGGAGACTTTCATCCCCTACATGTACATGTAATGTATACATGCATGTAACTTATGTTTCTCCACAACATACATGTTGCCTAGATTGTTAGTTACATCCTGCAAAACACACTTAAAATGTATTGTTTGGAACCAGTACAGGCTATTCTTTTCAAGTAGAAATCAACTGTATAGATACTGGTATGTTCCATTGCATAGTCTATCAAAAGCAGACTTGGTTGTGGTATATAAGGAAACGGTAGTAAACAAGTCAACAGATCATTTTTTGTTTCTATGGGGGAGGGGGAGGGGTGGGACTATTCCTGAGAATCATTGCTGTATACTACACACTGTAGAAGCTGGTAGGCTGTGTACATAGAGATTAAGCAGTCTGTAGGATGAGAAGAGTGCACTAAACTCCATTAGAGTCTATTCATAGACTACATTCCCACTAGGCCTGAGCTGAGCTCAGTGCATTCAGATAGATATGGTGGTAGGCCTATTGGTATGATAATGCATTCCAGTGTATCTGCTGGTGTATGTGTATACTACGTGTAGGACCGTGGTGGGCGTGTGTGCTTGTGTCTTTGTATGGGATCTTTTCGGCACATGTGGTTAGGCCTGGTAAGAAATTACTTTGCTTTATTATACATATACAGTACATTTAAAGAATGTTTTGAGTTTTGACAGACTTGCCAGGGTTGCAGATCTTTAGTCTGTAATTTCACAATTTGCTTGCATTCTTGAAAACAAGACTTAATAATGAGTCAATGTTTAGTGCAGAACAACATGTTAGAATGTAACTGTAAGCATGACACTGCATTTGTAATGCTTGACCTACATGGAAGTGTTCAGTGCACATGCATACAATCTGTGTACAGATCTACCATGTACATGTATGTATGAGAATGCATGAAGTGCAAAATATAACATGTTTTGCAGTATTTATTGAGATCTACATGTACCTGCACAAGTCAATAGATAGACTTGTAGGCCTACATATTTTGATATGGTTTCAAAAATGATATTGTGTGTGTACAAAGTAGTCCTACATGTACATGTAAGGTTGTATGTTAGCTTTGAAGAATTGTAGTTTGGAGTAGGAGCTAGCAGTACTAGTTCAGGAAGTGCTACACCATTTGTTAATAATGCTATAAATGGAAATTATGCATACATTATCATTGTGGAGAAAATACTTGTAACACAAGCATAATAACATTTTAAATGCTTTCACATCCTGACTGAAGATAATGTACGTGTACTGTAGTAAAAGTCAACATGGGTATGTAGCAGTAGGTCTACATGCTCAATTTTTCACTTTGTTGATTGTTTGAGCGATTAATCATCAATTTAAGTGATCAGGCAGGATACATGGTTGCTATTTGAGAGAGAAAACAAAACCAAAGTATTTGCTATTTTTGTTGATTTATGATCGAGTAGTTGTATGCAGAGGGCTTTATATGTACATTACTCATTTCCAAATCTGGTAGTTGAAGAGAAAAAATGTAGAATACTTTGAAGTAGAGAGAGAAACAAAACATGCTACGTTGAAAAAATGTGAAATGTAATGTAAGACTTTAAATAAGAAATCTTAACGATTAATATATACAGGTTTGTACCATTGTTCACAAGTATGACAATCGGTTGGAGGTAATGTGGCATTCCCTGTGGGGATACCTACCTTGGCTTGGAGCAGAGTGTGATTGAGCTCTGCAGTATTCTAAAAGCTTTGGAATTACATAACGGAAGAAATGATAAATCGCCATTGAAATTTTCGCATTTTCAAATATTGAAGAAAAAAGAAAGAAAAATAATTGCAATTACAGTGTATTACCAAAAATATGTTGCACTTTGCCGCAAAAAAAAAAAAAAAATAAAAAAAAAAAATGTCCAGGCCCACGCTTACCCGTGCCAGGGAGAGCGGCGTCCGCTGGCATGGTACCGTCGGTAAAAATGTTTCCCAACTGGAGCACTGTCAAACTCACCTTTCAGAAACTGGGACCAAATGTCCAGATTTCTGTTTGGACTTGGAGGAAAATGGATTATTCTGCCATCTTTGGTTTTTAAAACAGCATTGTTTACTGTTATTATTCTTATTAAATCTGCGCCTTCAACTGCAACTCAAAGTAAAATTGCATGCGTTTTCAGCGAGGGATCTGAGAAACTGCCGAGTGGTATGGTAGTGGCAAAAAAATCGAAAAAAGAAAAAAACATCAAAAAATCATAAAATTAAAAAAAAAATCAAAAAAAATCAAAAAAATTCAAAAAAATTCAAAAAAAACATGGCGTCCGAATATTCGAGTATTCGCCTGTGAGCCTGGGAGTGTACTCGGGTACCTCATTACACTATTGTGCACAGCCCTAATCTTCATGTAGAAACTGTAAATGACTAAATGTACATGAGTAATGATGTTATGTGTAGACTGCTGCATCATGGTAGAACATTACATGTACATTAATGTGTAGGCTGATATGTTTTTTTCATAAGACTTGTTTCCATTGTCAGTCACATCCTGTAACAATGATTCATCCCGAGAGAGAGAGGAGTTGAAATAATGAGGCTGAGCTGACAATAATATACTTCCAAGGCCCCGCTTTATATCACATACACTAGTGGGTGTACATGTACATGTAGTTGATGGAAGATGCAAAATATATATGATCATATGTGAAGTGCACCCAGCTTATCCCTATAGCAGTTTCTTTCACATTTGGTTATTTTTCATACCATATTTCTTGACCCTTTCCTCTTGAATTTCCCACACGGTATATTTACACGCATTCCTTGAAAGAAAACATGTATGCACCAAAATGAGTCTAATCATTTGGAAATTAAAAAAAATATATATACATGTACAGTATATATATATATATATATATAAGGTATGTATGATCATATGTGAGTTGCACATCCTCTAACAATGATTTATCATGCAAAGAGAAATTCAAGTATGCTTTAATTGAATGGAATTACAACATACAACCTGTAATTAGTAACTTGTTACTCGGTAAATTTCGTAGCTTGTGAATGTAAATGTGATACATGAAGATAAGATGAAAAGAAAGATCTTCTTTCATAGGGTTTTTACTATTTTGAAAATCATAAAGAGGGAAATATTGGCTTTTATTCTCTTTTTTAATTATTGTTGGGTACATCGATATTTGTACATGAATTTGTCATATCCTGCGTTTTACTGAAATAAATTTACATTAATAATTGTTCCTATCAATAATATTTCAGTTTTCATATCCTGTTGTGCATTTGCTAATATGAAAGTGGGGAACTGAAATCAATTGAGATTTTAAAGAAACATGTTGGACAGAAACAGCAGCAACCGTAATATACTGTACATTGCGTCATTCATGGAGTTGGTTGGATTTAACAGGCATTGATCAGGTTTAGTATGCATAGAAATGAGGGGGGGGGGGACATGTCCGGCTTTGAGAACACCCTATTGTTCTTACCATATTCAGAGATATTCCTGTGCTTCAAGATTTATTCACCCAGTGCATTTATGTGATGAACAATTATGATAATGTCTTCTCTCCTTGGCCCTTTTTTTCAGTAGTGTAATCTCTCTTTTCTTATTGCTTTTTTTTCTTCTTTATCTGTATCATACAGGGTGTTACAAAAAAGACTACCTTGAATCCCAATGCTAAGGCATTCCAGAGTCCCAAGACTCCAACAGGCTCGGTGAATTCAGATACAGGTGACAGTTCACAGGACTGGGCAGACCATGATAGTGGAATCTCAGTTGCCTCCTCTCCCCAGGTAGCAATGAAATCACAGGGTAAGTCAAGATCAAATATATGCAGTTGTACTTGTCGACTTTTTGTCGTCATCATCAACATCATCATCATTTCCAAGCCTGAGTCAAAACTATTGAAGAAAAACAAAATCCTGGGGTCTATTTAAAAAGAAAAACGCAGATACTGTTACATGTACAGTAAAGTAGCAGTTAGTATTTATAAACATGCAATAATCTTCATGGTTGGCATGTTCAAAACAATGCATATTTTAAACGCATAATCAAACTGGTTTTAAATCGACTTTATTTAAAAACAATAACAAACATGATTAGAACACCTGTAGACATGTGTGTTTGAAATTTTGAAATGGCTTATTTTTTTAAATGCACCCTCAAACTTCTGATTTATTTTCAAATATTGGTAAGAATGACACAACAATATTTCTTTGTGTTATGTAATTTTAGCATGTTAAAGCATGGACCTACGTTACAGTCACAGTTTTGATGTATGTACCTTGATCAGTGTGTGTGCACGCCCCAAGCTTTTAGGCAAGTAAATACTTTTGAATCGATGCATACTGCATAGATTAAAATGAAAAAATGGGAGCATTTGGGCATGATTTAATGGGTGAGGAGGGGAGAGATACAATTTACTATAATACTGAAAATATTTCAAAATTTGTATTGGTCCCCTTGGGCTTACCAAGATATGAGTTCTCAATTTTGTACCTCATATCCGTGAGTTGAATTTAGTGTAGCAAGCAAAACAATAATTTAGTAAACCTAAAATTATAAAAAAAACAATTTGTTACTATGCATGCATAAAACTTGTACTGGCATATAAAATGTAAGTGACTTTGTACATTTAAATTTGTAAGGGAAACAATGAAGATTATCAACATGTAAAGGTACAGTAATATCATTATACAAGTATGTGATTTTTAAGTTAGAAGAAAAAGGCAGCCAGTACTGGACTATCCAGGCATTTTCAAATTATCTTGTTATCAAGTAGCCCATGCAGTACTTGGCTGTTGACATGCGTGTAAAACAGTTAATGTCAAGTCTAAATTTAGCCAAACCTGCTTCAAATTTAGGTTTTGATAGCAGCCTCCCCCCCCCCCCCCCAATCTTCCATTAAACCAAGACAGGAAGTTCAGTAGGCTCTTGCATAATTCATAATAATACTTATCTATTTTTGGAATGTATGACATTTGTTTTTTGGTGCATGATGCCCTTGCACTCTTCGGTCTGGGAAGACAACGGACAACGGTAACAACAAAATGGGAAGAGGAATAGGGAAATAAAAGGAGAATGAGAGATTTTGATAGCGCAAAGTGTGGAGGGGAAGAGGGCCATGTTTACAGAGTCCAGATGGAAGAAGCCTGTCAAGCAATGCTGATGACGTAGATGGTAATAGGTAGGAGAATAGAGTGAAGTAAACATGTAGCGCTCACATCCATGCTATTCTTAGATCATCGTCTAGGAGATGGAGAGAGAGAGAGAGAGAGAGAGAGGCAGAGGCAGACAAGATAGAGGGTAGAGATGGGGTAGACACAGAGAGAATTATAAACATGTAAAGAGAGGGAGAGAGTAAAAGAGAGAGAGAGAAGGCAAGTTTGCAAGCATAGAGGGGCAGCAAAAAGAGGAGATACTGTAGTGCAAATGAAGGAGGAGGGGGGGGGGGGTGGGGAGTGGGGGTGGTGGACATAAATAGGAAGTTTGTTGATGGCTTGAGGAAAGCAAAATATAAAATTTGATTGATTTAGAGGTAGATAATGTTTGATAGATAGAAATAGTGGAGACTACATCACAGATATCTCTTCACCGAGCAGTGAGCATAGGAAAAATGCTGATAGTTCTAGCATTTCTCATAAAAAAAGATGAAATTTACAAATGTGTTTCAAGAAGCCTGCTTTTCATGCAAAAAAATCCATAAAGATTTGTTTTGGGGCTGTCATCAGAGTGTCACATTATTCAATGGTTATAATGAGTGACTATTTTTTAATTAAATATATGATGATATAAATGGAATCAGACTCATGCTGTACAGATTATACTGTTTCTTGGATGATGTGCATGACAAAATATAAAGGGAAAAAAAAGTTTATGATTTGATTCTTTTTATCATTCTATAATTACCATCTATGAAACTATATAATCATATTAAACGGTTAGTTCAAAGGAAATACATGTAAGATAGGGAAAATTAGGAAAAATTGCAGAGGAAAATAGAAATTTAGCGGTAACAGTTGAAATAGGATTGATACAAATTCAAATGAAATTATGTAGGAAAAATAAGACAAAAATATAGCTTGATAAAAAATTGTGTTCATCAATTTAGTTCAATTATAGAGTATTTGTATTCGAAGTGGCAGGGGTTGTCAAGCTGTTCCGTGCTTGTTAACTCGTACAACATTTCGTAAATCAAAATGGAATCTTCTCATTCTCAGGTTTTGCTCTCTATTGCGGAACTTGAATTATAGCATTTCCACATTCTCAAGATTAACAGAATCCATGGAAAGACAAGAAAAGCGTAACATGTGATTGTTTGATAGGTAATCTAGAAATTGTAAATGATTAAATGTTCAAAATGTAGGTACCAAAAAGAATATTGCAAAACACTCATCACTATATGGAGTGCCTTTGCAGTATGACAAAGATATTATCACAGTGTCATTGAGGAAGTATGTATGTCCAGTGATTAAACTTTATTTGTCTATTCTCAATAAAATGGCTCACAAGTATTCAATAAACCATCAAATGCTGGGTTATATTTAGCTTTAAAAGCTCAAAATGTGGCTGCCTGGCTCTCTTTCTTTCTCACCCTCCTCAGTCCTTTTTTTCTCCTTGCCTTATTCCTCCTTTAAAAAATTCCCTGTTCTCTTCTGTATCTCTTCTCTACCTTGTCTTCTTCTTTTCCTTCTCTTTCTTGACTCATATTTCTCTTTCTTTCTTTCTCTCTTTCTCTTTATTTTTCCCTCCATGCTCTTTTTCATTGTACCTTCTCCCTTTCCCATCTTCTCCCTCTCTATTCTGTCCTTTCACCCGCCCTATTCTCCTCTCTCCATTCCCCTTTCTCCATTCCCCTTTTCTCTATTCTCCTCTCTCCATTCCCCTTTCTCCATTCCCCTTTCTCCATTCTCCTCTCTCCATTCCCCTCTTCTCTATTCTCCTCTTCTCTATTCTCATCTTCTCTATTCTCATCTCTCCATTCTCTTCTCCCCTCTCTCCTCTCCTCTTTCCTTTCCTCTCTTTCCTTTCTCCATTCTCCTCTCTCCATTCCCCTCTTCTCTATTCTCATCTCTCCATTCTCATCTCTCCATTCTCTTCTCCCCTCTCTCCTCTCCTCTTTCCTTTCCTCTCCTTTCTTTCTCCATTCTCCTCTCTCATTTCTCTTCTCTCATTTCTCTTCTCTCATTTCTTCTCCATTCTCCTCTCCCCATTTTTCCTCTATCATTTCTCCTCTTATTTTTTCTCTCTCCATTCTCATCTCTCTCCATTCTCATCTCTCCATTCTTTTTTCTCCATTCTTTTCTCTCCATTCTCCTCTTTCCTTTCCTCTCCTCTCTTCTCTTCTCTTCATTCTCCTCTCTCATTTCTCTTCTCTCATTTCTTCTCCATTCTCCTCTCCCCATTTTTCCTCTATCATTCCTCCTCTTATTTTTTCTCTCTCCATTCTCATCTCTCTCCATTCTCATCTCTCCATTCTTTTTTCTCCATTCTTTTCTCTCCATTCTCCTCTTTCCTTTCCTTTCCTCTCCTCTCTTCTCTTCTCTTCATTCTCCTCTCTCATTTCTCTTCTCTTCATTCTCCCCTCTCATTTCTCTTCTCTCATTTCTTCTCCATTCTCCTCTCCCCATTTTTCCTCTATCATTTCTCCTCTCCTATTTTTTCTCTCTCCATTCTCATCTCTCTCCATTCTCATCTCTCTCCATTCTCATCTCTCCATTCTTTTCTCTCCATTCTCCTCTTTCCTTTCCTCTTCTCTCTTCTCTCATTTCTTCTACATTCTCCTCTCTCCATTCTCCTCTCTCATTTCTTCTCTCTCTTTTCTCATCTCTCTCTCCGTTCTCATCTCTCCATTCTTTTCTCTCCATTATCCTCTCTCTCACTTCTCTCTCACTTCTCTTTGCTATGTGACAACCTGCTACTGTGTGTGGTTCCACAACATTGTCATTTTAATAACACTTTATTTTCCCTTGGTACTTATCATTTGCTGCATGGTCAGTTTCGGTCCACAACCTCTTTAATTACATCTTCATCGAAAGAGTTAGTAGTGCCGTTGATATTGACAAGCCTTGTAGTCGTGATGGTGCTCCAGCCTTGGCTTTACATATTCAGGTTGATGTGCACTAAAAACTGCTATGACGTCAGCAGAATAAACAGGAAGTGTCCCCTAGCTTTGGCCAAGACAGGGCTCAATGAGTAAAAATTTCATTTGCAAAATTGCAGGATTAATATTTGTTGAGGGGTGTACAGGTTACTTCGAAGTAGCCTGTGATGTCATGGTTAGATTATTGATATTGATATTATAAGGGGAAGTATTTGCCATGCCTAAAACTATAATTGATGCAAGTTGTAATACCACCCCCTCAGTACATCTACATTACATACAGTGTATAGATATTTCTTGCCTCAAGATATGATATTTTCACAGAGTCCTGTATAGAGAGTTGTATGATTAGTAATAATTAAATTGGTCTTATTCATTAATGGCACAAATATACTGCATTAGAAATAGACTCAAAAGTATTCATGATTTTTGTTCATGTACATGTATATGGTCATGCATTGAAAAATGAGACATTAATTTAGAAATGAAACTGTTCATTCAGTTACAGAATTATGGTAGTTTTACAAAATTGAGAGAGGGAAACTGAACATTCCATAAATTAGTGGACCCATACTACCCACATGGCATATGCTTAAACCTGGAATAATATTAGTATCAATACTACTTACTAGCCAATGATTATCAGACTATATGCATGTACATGTACATGCAAGTAAGGTGTTTATTTCTCTTTGAAGAAGTTGTTTTATTCAAAACCTTTTCTAGTTTTACAATTGAATGATGTTTATTCAACTTTTTCAAAATTAAATGTCTTCCAATCAGTTTTGAATTGTCCTGCAAAGCTGTCAGGAATGAAATCTCTCTGAACTCCCTTGTTTTTTTCCCCACTCATATGTATGTCTTTTTTTCTTCAATCCCATGATATCTGCTCTATAAATCATTTGTAAAGAAGTGTGTTTATTTAAAACTTTAATTTATGTAAGTAAGCTTTTTGTTTTACACCGACATATTATACTTCCTTAATGTGCATATGATGCCAGACTGTATTGTGTTACCTGTGTGTTTCTAAGTGCTAACCCTAACACCTGTTTCCCTTGTTTTTCTCTCTTCCACCCCTTTCTCTGTTGCCCCCCATTAGGACCCACTGGTGCCTTCCAGATGAACGGTGACATGGGCAAGTACACAGCAGTTGGTTACCCACCCACCCCTGAATCCCCCGTCTTTCCCCTCGCCAATGGACACTTATTTGGGCCTGAGTACCCCTACCTTCCCGATGGCCAAATTGTTACTGGTAAGTGGCGTGACCCCCCTCCCCTCTCGTAATGTAAGTCTGTGCATGCATGATACCCCCATTGTATGTTATGCCTTCACTATGAATATGACGGACAAAGAAAGAGGACAAAATATACAGTTCCTCATTCTACCCTCAACAATTGCTGTGGTAGACAAAGGAACATCCCTTCACTGCTATTATGTAAAAATAAGTAAAACAGGTAAATATGCATGTGACACCTGTTCTACACATTGTTACATAATATCAGTAAAGGGAAGTTCCTTTGTCTACCACAGCAATTGTTGAGGGTAGAATGAGGAACTGTATATTTTGTCCGCTTACTTTGTGCGTCATGTTCATAGTGCCTCATCCTAAGTCTCTCTTTGTTTTGTCTGGAGTGGTTATGATTAGTCTGACCCATGTCTGAGGCAGTGTTAACGAGACTCCCATAAGTGTTCAAGATGGGGCCATGTATCATCATCCTTGTCAAGATGAGGCGAAGACGGGACTCTCATTATCCCTTTCTCAGGCTGGCATCTACAGTTCTCCTTCTAATGTCTTGCCATTACCATTCATTCATTCTCAAGATATGTTAAACTACAAGTTTATGACTGCCGTTGTCTCCATGTTGGCATCCTTTGCTTTTTATCATCACTGTCTGGCCTGACGTCAGAACTTTCACTCTTTTCTCTCTCTCAGACTGGTATTAGTACATTTTGAAATAATTACAGAAGAGAAACTCAGAAATCAGATAAGGTCGTGATCAAGGATGCTCTTTGTTTTAATGGTGAAATATTGATGCCATTTTGAAGTAATCCCTTTTGATGTCTGCTTGTGACTGCCCCTGATTGCATAATGATAGTAATGATTTCAGATCAATGCCATTGATAACATTGGTGTGCACAGCGGGTCCCAGTTGCACAATTGTTTGATAATGTTGAAGAGGAATTGAAGTTGTAAACCTGCTTGTAGATTGTCACACTAATCTATAAGTGACTCAGACTTGAACATAGTTGCCTACTTGGACAAGTCAATCCACATTAGGTGAGACACTCTTTTTAATTGAAGATTGTCAACAGAGTAAAGTCTCCTTCAGATGTGATGAGGTAAACCTTGTACATGAATAGCAACTGCGTGCAGCAAAGGTCCTACGCGTATTCACTGAGCTCTGTTTTATAAGATACAGTAATGTGAAGCGTATGACACTTAACGCTATCCAAAAAAAAAAAGCGGTACACGATACACATATTTGATACAACAGATAGATACACCTGTTGATTTCTTGGCTTGAGCCCGACATTTCTGCACTTAATTGATCTGATTAGAATTGGAGGGTTAATTGATGGAGAGATAGTGATACTAATTAAAAGATACATGTGTGAGTGTGCCTCGCAATCTAACATCGCACATTGGTGAGAAAGCTTTTGTGGTTGCAGTGAGAGGAATAACAAACAGCCACTCTGATTTAGTACAAGCTAATTGAAGATTAGAATTAAAGAGCTGACAATCTCCCTTAGGGTAGTACTGGTACTCTCCGGTGCTGTCTAAACACATTGACAACTTGAATTGATGTGCCATGGTATTGCTTCCTGAAAATGATACTAAGTCATGTTTTACAGGCAATGAAGCAGATGATTTGTTCTTGTATGGTATATCCTCAAGTTTGTTTGAATGTGTTAATATTCTTGTTCTTGTCAATGAAAACTAATTGCCCCCCTCCAATTAATTCTGATATTATTAAAAGATTTGATTGATAGTCACCCTGAATACTCTACTGGTATATGAGGCATTCAAATTGGTTAAGTTTAAAGAGAATACAGGTGAAAATTATTTCATTATCAAGGCTCATAAAGAAGTTTACTCAAAATCATTTTCCTTGTTTGTTCGTTGAATTATTTACTTAAACATTACTTTGACCTTTATGAAACTTACAAGTTAATTTAAACTTCTTTTGAAGAGTGTATTTACCCACTCTATATTTCTCTTTACAGAGTGACATTTAGAGGTTTAAAGTCTGCTCTAAATATCGGTCATGAGGTTTATCTTGAATTTGACATAAAAGAAGGGTGAAAAATGAAAGAGAAGAGGTCTTACGGCACAACTGAAGCACAACACAAACTGCAATTGCATGAATATTCGAAGGAGAATGAAACACAACAAATGATTAGCTGATAATCCTATTCAAAATTGTCAGCCAGTTGAAAAATCTTGAAATGACTTGTATTTGATTATTTAGCAAGAAAAGCAATATCTCCCAAGTTTGCAGCTCCTTGCTAGCCATTTCTTTCATGGGAGTAGACATTTTGATTAAAATATTATTTCAGAGAAGTACAACTTGTGAGATACCTACTGACTTGTATTTCAGTTAGAATTTAGGACACTCACCTGTGAAATGCATCCATAACAATGGTTTCTTAATAGACCATTTTGGTAATGCATTCAGGTGAATGACTATTCTTTCATGACATGCTTTGACAAGATATTTAGTTCAGGTGTTTGGAATAGTTGAGCAGTAGTTTCTTTTGTTTGGCATCATTTGAAATGCAAGAGTTATTGTTTGGTAACTGCACTATTCAAAAGAGTGACACGACATACTTCTGCTCACAGAAATCACCTGTTTGAGATGCAGGGGTAATGAGATAGCTGCTGTATTGCATCAATGGCACTGGTGGACAGTTTTTCAATCAAGATGGCGACTCCCGTGGGAGAATAGTTTGCATAGAAACAGTAAACTTTGGAGTGATTGTTTTCCTTATTCAGTAAATTAGACAGGAGTAATTTCAAGATTTTTTGACTGGCCAACAATTTTTGAATAAGATTATCGACCAATGTTTCTTGGGTTTCATATTTGAGAGTTTTACCTGGGCAATGAATAGTACCTGAATGTCTTGAAGAAGGGGATAGTACACTATGCTATGATGGCGACCTGTTTGTTTTCAAACTCCAACTCCATGTACAAATGTCATTGATTCGCTTCTGTCACTGCATCACTGATTGCTTAATAAGAGTGTTTGCAGCATTCTCATTGGTTTGTTGTGCATGACATTATCAAAATCTACCAAGATGTCCTTTAGTTGGCTTCAAATGTCAAAGGTACACCCACAGAAGATCACAGAACATGTTTACTGAACTAACCTCAAGATGTGTTAATATGTACACCTTGGAAAAAGACCAAATCAGATAATTCTATTTTATCAATATATGCAAAATTATATACCTGTAGCTTGTTTCAGTATTATTAAATTTGGAGAAGAATAGGGTTTCTTTTTTAATTGTTGTATGCAGCATTATCGAAATCTACCGTGATATCCCTTTGTTGGCTTCAAATGTCATAGGTACATGTAGTAGGTACACCCACAGATCACGTAACATGTTAATCACTTAACTGAACCTCAAAATTGCTTCATACATATTTATGTACACCTTGGAAAAGGATTAAATTGGGATAACTTTACTTGGTGATAAAAAAAAAAGGTTTTAATAGCTTGATTAAGTGTACTTCAAGTAATGTTATACTTTTATATGAATTTCAGAAGAGGAATAGGTTTTAGAGATTTGTGTGGACTGTGGAGGAGTAATGTAATTAGATCGGAATGGAGGGGGTGTCCTTGCTTTGCTTATAATGCCTTACTTTGTTGGGCTCATAGAAAGAAATAATTGGAATTGCAACTTTGATGTCAAGAAATTGTAGTAGATATGTGTTTTGCCCTGTATTCTTGGCAGCCAGATTTGTTTTTAATTCTTGACACTTGTGATATTTGCATCGCCTATGGCATGGAGATCCATGAAATCTGATGCACCTGTTTATAACCTCCTTGCAAGGTATTGAATACTTTAAAGAGCACTCTTACTGCGGTCACATAACATTGTCCTGATTTCCTGAGCTATATTTACCTGTCTACTCTCACGAATCAATCATACAGTGATTATACATGTCTGTCTTATTCTCCTTACCTCCTCCAGATAGATCACTCTATACGGGGGAAGAAAAAACCGTCCAGTCCCTAAAACACAGACATGTTTTGCTTACAAATTTAGAATTGATTAAATTTCCCCCCTGCAGCGTACTTGTCCAAAAATACCCAACGCTCGCAAACATCAGCCAGCCTCCCACGCTGCGGCTATCCCTCCCTCCCTCCCTGCACGTACGAGTGAACCATTTGGCGACTCATTTGTGCCCCAATTTCCAGCATCAAATGCTCAAGAGGTCGAAAGAGACTGCTGAAGGTGTTACATGTCTCTAGTGTCCATGTTAAAGCAAGTCTGTTTACTGGGTCACATTGAAACCGGTTATCTAACATCTTTATATGGTCATTAGCTCATTTGAATTGTGTGAATCTAATTTTCTAAATGTTGAAAGTATTCTGATAATATGAAATTTGTATAGCGCACAATAATTACAATTTAATTCTCCATACATTTGCATTATGAACTTGGAGAGCATTAACATAACATAACATGTATACATGCAAGAAGAGGCTATTGTTTTCTGTGATTAAAATACTCCTATGCATAATTTGCATATGTGAGTCTCTCTGATAGATTGTTTTGACATGGTTTAAACTATTTTGAGTTATCACAGATTATCAGTTTTGTTTTCGGTATTACATTCATGACATCATTTACCTTACCCTTTCCACTCCTGTCCCAACTGGTGATATATATACACTGTACATCTACATTTTAGGTCTTTAGCTGTTCTGCGACAAATTTGCATGTGTTTATGTGTGTACAGAGTTCATTGATGTAATTTGCTAAGTAACAAAGGAGAACAAGGTTACAGGCAAGTTCATGAGGAAATTCCCCAGTAACAGATGTGCGTTTTAGATTGTTGTCATCAATGCTGTACAAATTAAAAAAATATTATGCAAGTACATAATGTATGTAACTACAATGTGTGAGTGCTGCAGCTGCTGCTAGTATTTGTATAATATGTTTGAAGAGTTCAATTTCAGTTTCCATTGTAAATCAAGCAAGAATTCCATATTCTATTCAAAAAGTTGCTGTTGAGCTTTCTATCAAAATATTTTTTCTCTCATAAAAATTTCCTTCCTTTTTTTCTTCTTCTTCCGGACAGCCGAGGACATCTCCCAGCAGGAACCCCCCAAAGGAGATGATCTACGCAAACTTCTTCAGAGACAACTAGAGTACTATTTCTCCAGGTAAATCACCATGACACTAACATAGGTTTGAAAAACAACAAAATATCACAGCCTGCATAGCATGAATATCCTCTGCATCATTTAGATGATGTATTTATTGCCCTTTAAAGTGAAATGTTTATTGGGCATGTAATAGGTGTGGGTGAGTACACCCAAGGCGCAGAAGGGAATTAATACATCAAGAAGATATTTGCCAGTCAACTATTTCATCCAAATAATGTGAAGGGGTGGGACTGTTGATGTGCATACATAAACATACACACATGTTGTGTTTTTTTAAAGAAAGAAAAAAAGAAGCATAAGTGAGAAATGGCAATATGCTGATGAGTATAATTAATATCAAACACCTTCAACAACAACAAAAACAACAACAACAGCAGCAACATGAGCTTGAGAGATACTGTCATACTGAGACTAAAATTATATCAGCCTCGAGGGGGAATAAGTGTGATTTTAATTTGATAGTTACCAAGTTTGAAGTGGCATTTTGTGTTAGACTGCTTTAATTTGAGTTTATCCAGATAGCTTAAACAAAGAAAAAGAAACAACAATGTAAGAACAAAAATGGAACAAAGATTGCTTGATAATTCATTCTTCTTGGGGGACAGGATTTGAGGGTGCAGTTACTGTGTCTTTGATTTTGGCTGTATTTGCTGGGATTTGTCACTATTGATTCCTAAGTTTGTCGTCACAGTGTGATTGTGACTGAGGCTTGCTTGAGTCATGGTACTTTGAGTAAGACGACGGACGAGAGAGGAAGTACGTAGAGTCCTTGTGACGCATACGCATGCCATGTACCCATAGATCTATGTTTACTCCCGATGGCTCTATCTCTGTGTTGCTGCTCAACTTTCGTGAAGGCTTCTACTATCAATACAATGGTATTCTGAGATTTATGAAATAAAATGAAATGATAAATCCTTTTGGAAGTTCTCTGTGGTGATGTCTTTTTTATAATCGACTTTTTAAATAAAAGTTTACTTGTACTCGTTCGGAAAGTTAAGTAGTAAACTCATCGGACAAATAAGTTAAAGTTGATACTCTAAGCAAATAAATGTCCCTTAATTTGTTACCTACGGCAAGTATATGTTATTTTAAAGTTTTTCAATTACTTAGTATATCACAAAAAAATTTGTCTACTCGAAATGCTCAATTGAAATGTTGGAAATATCCGCCTCTCTTTGCATAGAAAATCAGTCACGGCGCTGGTCTACTATTTATGACCTCACGTCCGGGAGAGAGTATATTCACGTACCCGGATGTTTCATAGCAAACGTGTGCAGAGTGATACGATTTTCTGCATATTTTTGTTTCAAAGGCTGAAAAGTCTAATAAATCATAATTCTATGTACAATTCTTTACCTTCCCCTAGTACTTCATAGTATTAATATCAATTCCCCTTTTGAAAATTATGACATATACATGCCAACGATGTGCTGTTAGTCGATATTTTCACCATGTAATTTTGGTTTTGGTGTTGAAATCGGCCCAGGCACTGAGTGAACAGTAGCCTGTCTACCCATGCACAGTTCATTACCATACACTACAGCGATCCGTCCCGATGGTTTCTTCTTCCTTTTTCCGCATGTCTTTCGCCTTCCTTGGCCCTGAAGATCCTTCATCTACCAATTCTGACACCGGTAGTCAGGAGCAAGTCTTTGTTAGTTGTTTTTCTTAGCTGGCAACGTCGCTTTCATTCTCTTGCAATTGCCGATAAACATATAACTAGCGCACGTACGTTCAGAACAGCGGCTTGGTCTTACCTCCCGATTTCTGCTCGCTTCACGAACGTTCATGCAAGAGCCGCATCACTCGCCAAAATATTATAGAGGAAGCGCGCTTGCATGATCTCGTTTAAGTTTGATATTTTACCACATAAAATGTTTAACTGGTACTGTATCCTTTTTTGAGGCAGTCACACACATCTATGATAATTAATATCATAGTTCTAGACCTATTCGTTTTACAAAACTGCTCCTGTACCTTATCTGATGACAATATAATGCATCCGCCTATTCATACGTGCACGATTTAACTTTAATTCCTGAGCAGTAAACTCGTCTTAAATCTCTACCAAATAGGTGAATATGAGGATATAAAAAGAAATCAGCGACTGGAAAATGTTGCTTCGTTATTTTTCATTCAAATGAAAACAGAAAATCCATCAAATACTCCTTAACAACAACAAATCTAAGCTCTGACAGGATAGCATTTACGTAGGGATATCACTGCCATTCACTCTCACTGAGCCCATGACTCCCGTTCGTGACGTCACGGATAGAGGCCCGACTCTACGTGCACTTCCGGGTTTCAGACTTAGATATGTTGGTAGAGTTTACTCGAATAAATTCATTATTCTAAACTTGTTTTGTCGGGTGGACACCATTTGATGTTATTATGGGGGTTAAAAGCTTTCTATTTATGTAATTATCTCAGTATTTGGGATTGTCTTAGAGTATCAACTTTAACAAAAAACTAGCTGGATAAAGACTAGAGCTAGATCCTTAGAGAAGTCTTTTTCCAAGTGAAAGAAGTGTTTGAAATATTCTGAAATTTTATTTCCAATAAGTCTGTTCCTGATGGATGCTGGAAGAATCATGCTGCTAGACTATACTAGACTGGTTAAAGCCAGATTTCCCCTCTATCATTTTAATTAAGGAGAGTTATGTACGGTCATATTGTGGACAGGCATGGCTGGCTGAGATCCCAGTAAGATTAAGAATTGTAGAATATGAAATTCAGGTCAGGGCTACTTGATTATTAAGTGAAGTCAGTCAGTCAGGAGACATGGAGAGCTGTAGGGGCATGCCACTGCAAGTCACTGCAAATATACCAATTTATATGCTGAGTAGAGGAGATGTTAATATTGATTGATTGGTCCAATTAAACCGTGCACGTCTGGAGGTTGACACTCCTCCTTGCCAGCTCATTTTTGGGGAAAAAGACTCTCAATTTAGGACAGTCTCATTATCGAGTTTTCATTACCTGAAGCCTCCCTCGATTGATAAGAGAAATCTTAGGCATTGACAATTGAGGAAGGTGGACAAAGTGGAGATGTTTTATTCATTACTAACACTATAAGAATTGCTACTTACTAAGAATTAATGACAGGATTGAATGAGGTTGAATGGGGTAGAGGAAGTTGGTGTATTTTAAGCTACCTTGCACGGTTTGTTGTCCATATAAGGCTTGGGCGGTTCTTCTTGTCCACATAAACCAACTCAGGTTCCGAGTCACGGCCAAGCGGAATCGACTCCCGCTGGATGCCAGATAAATGAGACCACAATGCACTAAAGACCATACACTGTATGTATGTTGATTCCATGTAAAGTTGAGTCTGCTCGACTCCCCGGTTCCGCACGACAGCACCATATGGTAATGGGGGCAGTGTGCAATTGTCACGATGTTTATCTGAATTTCTTTTCAAGATTTTATTATGAAAAATGATGGTTTAAATTCAGTTAACATGGCCAGAACAATCACAATACAAGCTTTGATTTCATACTTCTGTTCACAAAAACTATATTGAAATTGTAGCAATTATGACAAAAATAGAAACATGTAGCAATTTAAAAGTTTCGGGAGGTGGTTGCTGGATGTGAATTTTGTATAGCTGAGCTTGGCTGCACTGCTGGAGTTGGTTCCATGCCGAATTGAGTGTATTTGAACTCCCCTGTTCCAACACGCAAGCGACGGCACTAGCTCTGTCACTGTGCATGGTCTTGGAGCAGCATGCAACTGTCACAATGATTGTCAAAGATTGTCTTGTAAACAGTCTACTTTCTAAATTCAGTTCAATCAAAATCCAAGCTTTGATTTGATACCTCTATTTAAATGAAACTGTATTACGATTGCGGCTATCATGGAAATAAATCACCATTTAGGAGTTTCGTGAGATGGCTGCTGGATGAAAAATTACGTGGGCTTATTGAATGCTTATTATTAAGTAAACCAATCAGGATTGTTGGCTTTACCTTATCAGCGTGCCACCATTTGAAAAATGTCAGGATTAGGAATGGCATATGCTATGAATAATGATGTAACAGGTCTCATATCCGTTTCGGTTTAATAAAATTTGGAGTGGACTATTAGGCTATTATTATTATTATTATTATAAGGTTACAACCATTTCGTCCTTGCACCCTGGAAAAAAAGTCTGATTCTCTTGCTTGAAAGTATTAATATTTATTCATCTAGGCCTGTTCTCTGTTTATGGGTGTACTCTTCTCCATCTATATGAAACTGGCTATATAGAGAACCCTTTGAATAAGAATAATGGGAGGAAATATAACTCCTAGACGATTGGAAGTGCAACCTGTAAATCTTTTGAAGGAAATTGAGCCTTTGACTAAGAAGTGCATGTGACAGCCGACAATGCATGTATCTATTTAATTTCTTAAAAATTGATTCCAAAATTAGTCAAAATGAATGAAAAATGACATGCCTTCTATCACGTTTAGGTGACTTTCCAAATGTGTAATATTTAATATTCTTGCAGGCAGTACAGGACATACTACTACTACTACTACTAGGTCGAGCGTACTCGCACTCCATGTTTCTTAGCTTGCTATTAAACAAGAATAAATTCAAAATATAGCTACAATCTAGGCTTGCTACACCTTCCAATGCCATCTATGCAAGGCAGGGCGGGTGGATTTTCCCTGAGCTAATTAAAAATGGGTTACTTACTTGAAGAGCCGAATACCTACAGGACATAAAGTGAAGTAAAAATACAATATATTAATCTGTGGAAACAATGATTGTGTTTTTTTAGGAGATTGGTAATCAGTAGAGTATATACAGATATGGTAAGCGTGAGAATCAGGATATTAATTTCATCCATCACATTCACAATGTGAGTTTTGATTATCTAAAGTGTATTTCATTGTACGCTCCCGCTGAAGTGAAACAATTATGCTAATGGCTACATAGTCCGGTAAACACATTTAAATAAATATAGGAGAAATAAATTGTTGAAGCGATGAGAAACTGAGCCCCTCAAAACTAGTTTCAAGGAAAAAAAAAAGAACAAATAGGAGAAATAATTTGTTGAAGCGATGAGAAACTGAGCCCCTCGAAATTAGTTTCAAGGAAAAAAAATGAACAAAGAAAAACTGTTGAGGGGGGAATTTTACTATTAGTGAGTATTACTGTAGAAAAATTAGCTGTTGTGAACAGGAAAATGCAATAGCCTACATGTACCTATCTATAGTCGGTCTCGATTCAATTTTTGAAAGACAGCTGATAACAGTATTGGATTGGGAAGGGTTGAGCAGTGGTTAAAGGTGGCAGATTAAAGAACGTAACCATAGGTAATTTAGTCCATGAGATTTTGATTTGGTTTGGAATATTATCTCATATAATCTGCACATGATCAGTAGAGGCTTATGATGTCACCAAAAAGCTTAGGCTGTATTTGTAATTTTTAAAAGACCAAATTAGTCTAGAAAACAAACCGAATATTTGATAGCAGAAAATTGTTGAAATGAATTCAACACTCAGTTGGAGTTACTCATCATTCAAAATGGCTGTTTTCATGAAATTTTAAAAGAATCCAATCTAGCATGTCGTAGAAGAAATAAGCATAGTATTTACAGACTGGACTGTTGTGCAAATACATCAAAGTTTCATTCAACCTGGCAGTAGAACATGAATGTCCTTGAGACCTACATTTATACTGCATTTGCTGAAGTGGTTTGCCGTACTTCTACTTTATTTAATGCACTTGTTATTGGTCGTTGTCAGTGATGACCTCCTAAAGGTGATCTTATATTTCTGAGCCATGTTTTTTCATCGAAGAATAGATTCTAATCCTGCAAGACTACATAGCCATTGACCACACTGTGGGCGTGAACACACAATATAAAGCCTTGTTGGACAGTCAGTCAGTTGAGACTGTTTGTGTACACCCAATCTAGATGAGATCAAATGCATTAGGGAGATTGAAAGTGCAGGATTTTGACGTGGGCCGACCCTCTTCCATTCAGAACGCTAGCTATCCGATTGTGAATTAGATGCAGCAGCTTTCCCACTTTACACATCTATATGAGAACTGTCTAGAGTGCTGTGCATTAACAAGTATTCAGATGACCTACTAAAGGTCAGCTCACACCCACCATTGGCAGACACTTGTAAGAGGCCACTGTAGAAGGTGTCATACAAGGAAATGAGTGGATGTCCATATGGAGATAATCTCCCTAAATGCACTTTAACAAGATATAAGAGCTTTAAAAATTGATGGAAAAAAACACAATACATTTTGGCCGATAGATCAGGCATAATTAAAAAAGTCAGTGATTAAGTTGTGCCTCCATGCCTTCTTTCCTACAAACATGTAGGACCAGATTCCTTTGTCAATTAAGAGGGGGGGGGGGGGGGGGAGAAATATAACAGATTAGCCACAAAGTTAGCCTGCAGAATACATGTAGTTTAAGGCAAAGTATTTGCTGTAATATTATGCTCTGGAATTTATGAGTCAAATTGGATGGTTCTTGCTTGTAATGCAGTGGGCATAATCTCTGAAAACATATGATGGAAACGTTTATCATGCGCACACTGGGAATCCCCTGGTTGTGCCTTTCCCACAAGGAAATTACAATATCTAAATGTGGACAAACAATTTTAGTATTCCCCTGTTGTAAAAATATGGTGATTTTTTGTTGGCCAGTGCTTGAACTTGTATGCTTTACAGTCATTACCCTACAGAATGCTGAATATCCTGTCTATATGTGTGCATTTTGCAATGGATCGCTTGCTCCTTGAAGTATGATACACACACAGACATACATACACAGGAGCATACATGTGATCATGGCTATGATTAGAGTAAGCTCAATTTACAAGAGGAGGTCATTGCCAGATCTATCTGCATGCATAGTGATGAACTCCAACTAACCAATGACTCAATATTTACAAACATAACCCCCTCTCCTGTAGGGGAAGCAGGGTATTTACAGCTTAGTTCGAGCCTCATGAGCAATGTATTGGGAAACTAAAACTATGTTAAATGAAACATTTTCATTAATTCCCATCATAAAACTTACTCCAAAGCAAACACAATCCTCAAAACAAAACAATAATGAAAATAAAGACCACATGTTCATGCGACCTGATTTGCAAACTAAACTTTCCTGAAAGAAATTGATATACTGTATATTATTTGTGTTATTTTCTTTCCCTCAGAAATGACACTTATACCATATTTTCTGTTTCCTTTTAGACTAGTTGTCTGTTTGGATTTCCCTTTTAAGAAACTGAAACTGATTTCCATTCCTTCTTGAGTTACACATGGAAAGTCTGTGGTACAAATAGAGAGGCAGTGCTACTTAGAGAGAGTTGGATCTGCCATAGAAATAGCAAGCATGTGACAAGTTACACTCAAATGACAATAAATATATGCACGCACGTTTTATTACACTTAATTATTCATTCATTTTTTCTTGCATGTATATTTGATACAGGGAGAACCTGGCAAACGACAGATACCTGCAATCACAGATGGACTCTGACCAGTATGTGACCATCAGAACGATAGCAAACTTCAATGCAGTCAAGAAACTCACCCATGACTTGCAGCTTGTAATCGAAGTACTGAGGGGTGAGTATATGTAACACATGGAGCACAATATCAATCAGATTCTAATCTTTACTATGCTATCCAAAGGTCGTATGTATGTAATTGGCCATTGTACTTGAGAATCATCAGAATTATAGTTTGATATTCAGTCTAAGGTTCAAGAATATTTAAGTACTTAGTGCGCCGGTTCCCTTTGGTTAGGCATTCCTTCTCATTTACATAGTCCCTGTGATAAGATGTAAGGCAAGATGTCTACGAGAGCCTTCACACTTGCTTGTGTATTACTTCAAGGCTACAACAAATCGACCAATATAAATTGTTTGGTTTTGAAGGGATTAGTTTTAGGGAGGTAGAGAGTAATAATATAGTGGTGTAAGATGAACGTATTGTCTAATTTCCAAAGTATTTAAAAGCCCATAGGGATGTTACATGTATGTCGTGTGATTTGTGGCACACAAAAAGCGGGATGCTATTTGTACCATATGTTTGTTTCCACCTCCATGGATATGTCTGCATCCTGCTGCTTCCATCATCTGACGGTTAACTTTAAACCAATGAAAAATTCATAGTAAAAAAAAATCCCTCTTCCTTTTAAAGCATACTCAGGTACATGTAGTGGGAATAGGTGTTCTTTGTAAAAATGAAAACATTAAACAACCCCTAACAAGATTTCTCCATTCATTGGGTGAAAGAGTGACGTGTACACATACATATATGATTTATTGCTAGAAATGGTTCTTGATTAACGTAAAGTGGAAATTTGTTGATCGTAAAGGCAATTATAAAGAAATGATTGTTGTCAATTGTACCATATGGTACATAAGGGCCCAACTGTTCACAACATTGTGTATGCCTGTTGTACATGACAAAGAATTTAATTCATCGATCATTTCCTCACTTCCTGATAGACTTTACTGTTTCATTATATCCCCTTGAATTTTTTTGGTTTCCAGTGAACACTAATGGCATATCAAATTATTAAGTTATTGTTCTATCCCCAAATGATTGATATCGTCTATAATCACCACGTCAAATATGCCTCGTTTCACGTCCCCTTCATAAAAGTGAAGACTAGAGTCTTGTGTAAACTAGCCATTCCAGACACTTTGTAGAATTGTGCAATTGGATGCCTTATTAATGAGATGTAAAATGACTCAACGTCTGGTTGTGACCAGGGAGAGTGGTAGAGAGATGGGAGAGTAGGGATGGAGACATGGTAATTGGTACAGATAGCGCCCCATCAATTCATTGAAATAGAAACCATGATGCCGAGCCATAATGGTGGTCAGTGCTTGGCTAGAGATTGTTTGCATTAATAAAACCATGTCTGCCAACGCTTGGTTTGTTGGATTTTTAGTCTCATCTTACAAATGATCACAAATGATCTATTCAATCTGAAGCGAAACTAAAATGTTCTCTCTTTTGTCCCCATGCTATATGACCAGTCTGCAACAAATCACAAGACAAGAGTCAATATAAAATAAGTGCTCACTGCCCTAGCAGCCCTTCAGGCTAGTCTAGAGGCATAGTACTCTCAATATTTCATTGTTCCATATTAGATGTCTTTTTATGTGGAACAAAGTCTTGCTTTTCTTTGTATCTTTTCTTCCATCCTCTGCTGTACATTCATACATGTACATTATCATTAATTATAATTTACATTGAGAAAGACTAGCAATATGACTTAATTATATCTTCAATTGTTTATTATACAGACACTTGGGCTGCATTGGCAATTGTACACGTGTATGTACATGTAGCTTCTAAAAACGTAAAAATTCACTGTGCAAAGTATTTTAATAATTTTTAAATTCTTCAGAGAAAAATAAAAGTTAAACAAGGCTTGAAATAATGAGTAGAATTAAAATTTACCGGTAGATGGGTGAACTCCTTAGCACTGCTGAGCATTTCAGGGGTGCCTCATACAATCTTATTTACTAGTGTACTATAAAGCATGTTAGCATGTCATTTATTTGTTTCTTCTCTTTGCCCTCAGAATCACCTTTTGTTCAAGTAGATGGAAAAGGAGAGAAGGTGAGACCTAATCACAAACGATGTACTGTCATCCTAAGAGAAGTGCCGGACACAACTCCAATTGAGGTGAGTAACTGTTTAAATTAATGGTTTGAAAGGTTTAAGCTTTAAAATTACTCATTTGTAAATTCTGGCGATGAAAGTTGCTCAGTGTGGAAAGACTCTGGAATTAATGTACAGTCATTCAAAAGTGTTATGGAAAAGCATTATGAATAAGACCATGCAATATCCCATATGAAATGTTTGAAAACGAACATAGCCATCAAACATATGTTGGTTGATATTGCCTGTGGGAAAGTGAATGAGGGGAATGAGAGTTTGGTTGTCAGTGATATAAGGCATTGCATGAGAGATTAATGTATAGTTCAACCATTCTCATTCTCATTATCATGTCAATATGGATAGTCATATCCACATGTTTTGTGTTCATATTGATTCTTCTGTCAAGTGGGCAATGGAAAGAGAGTAGTTAGAATTATGCTGGTTGGACAATATGAATATTACACTGTACTTGAAATCTGTGTTTTCTGTAGGAAGTTAATTTCCTGTGTACAAGGCTTTCATTACAATTTTGTAGTTAAATGATCATAAACAATGTGTTGTATAAAATTTCAGGAAACTTTTCCATTCCTCAGTAATGTGTTCCTGAGAAGAAAAAGTTGATCTTAGAAGTAGGATCCTGTATGGTTAGACCTTACGGGTGATTCTGGAACTTTTTGCTTAGTACCTTACAATATGGGATCAAGAACATAATACACATACACTGTACTTCACAAGACATTAATGTAGAATGTACGATTAGATTCCTATCAGTTTTACATCATACTAAAAGAGCAGAAGTATAGTGTTTAATATGATGAAATTTCGGTTTGCAACATTTTTTTTGCCAGGATGTGAGAGCCCTCTTTACCCACGAGCATTGCCCCAAGTTTGTCAGCTGTGAGTTTGCCCATAACAACAACTGGTACATCACGTTTGAATCGGACCCGGATGCTCAGTTAGCATACAGACATCTACGAGAACGGGTCGGGCACTTCCAGGGAAAACCAATCATGGTAAGTTAGTTCTCATCATCTGTTCTGGGTTCCTTCTTCCTTCTGATGTCAAAGACCCTGTCCAACTAATCTGTCATTCCAAGTACATCTAGTAAGCTTTTCATCTGTTGGGAGCCAGAAGAATGTTACCTCATGTTATTCAACACAGAGTTAACACCCTTATGGCTCTCATTAGATGATATGTGGTTGGGGATATCAACAAATAATGACAAATAGTGTGTGTGAAAAGTCAAACCATTTAGCTTCAAAATGACACCTTATTCACTGGATGTTACCAAACCCTGATACTCCTATCCAGGTGAAAACGTGGTAGGCATACTATCCAAGCCTTTTATTAAGTCAAAGCAGACCGGGAGCCAAATATCTGAAAAAGAGGCTCCCGGTCCTTAATTTTTGTAGAGAACAGGGAGCCGTTTTCCAGGACCAGGAGCCGTTTCCAAAATTGATGAAATATGTATTCTTTTAAATTATTTGTTAAACGTTACCTTTTATACATACGGTAGTTTAATTTCTAGTTTACATTTTGAGCACTCTAATATTAAATCACTCATACCTTGGATAAATCTGTCATATGTAGTTCTTGTAGTTCATGTTTAATACTATTTTCATGCCGTTAAATGTCAAAAATTGAAAAATTTGAAGAAAGGGGGAATTAAATTATTTTTATAAAAAAAATACTTAAGAAAAACCATCTATAATGACAATGCAGAGCTGCCAACATGTCACTTTCAAAAAACATATTATTCAGCTTGAAAAAGCATATTTTAGGTGAAAAAACAGATTTTGCCTGTTTAACGTGTTTGTTATTTAGACCTGTCACTTAAAAAAATAAAAGAATAAAAGAATTACAAAAAATAATAATAATAATAAAAAAATAAAAAAAAAAGATTTGTTAAATATATTTACCTATTTTATCAGAAAAATCCATTATTTAAAACATCACAGAATTTTAGTCAATGAGTACGAGGGCCGCTGAATCAAGGCAAGTCTGGAGTTGCAATCAACTTTGTACATAAAGTCAATGCATCAGCAGGTCCGGTGTTCTGTTTTTCATTTGGCTTTTTGAAGATACCATTACATCCGAAGGGCATGCGATAGGCAAAAAAACTGGCAACAAAATCGCTGATTTCTTGATTTTTAGCGCTGATTTCTTGATTTTTAGCGCTATTTTGATGAAACTGTTTCTTAAAACTGGGCTAAACCCCCGTGAGCTTTGGAAATATGGCTCCGATTCCGCATTTTAGTCAGCAAAATTTGGCTTTTGGGATGGATTTTTGGAAGTTACATCGAGACTTTCTTGTACTGACACTGTGTGTGTAGTGCAGTACAGCACTGATGTCATTTGTGTGTGTATGCATGGCCGGGGGAAATGCGCTCGTCTTTGAGTGGTGTACATCCCCTGTATTGTGTGCTCCGTACTCCTCTAGGAGTAGGAGATTGCGGCCGCTCGTATTAGTGCTGCAATTGTTTCTGGGCGATTTTAATTAGGATTCTCATTATATAATGATTTGTTAGGGTTCATTCAGTCCACGTTTAACTCGTATCAAGTAAGTTTTTGTCACATTTGTGAACATTTAGTACTAGACATGTGGAAGTTTATGAAACAGAAAATGTTAATTCTCCCAGACCGGGCGCCAGAAATAAAAATGGACCGGCGCCCGGTACTCATTTTCCCTGTCTTACCGGGCGCCAAAAGTCAGGGACCGGGGGGTAAAAATCGCCCGGCGCCCGGTTAATAAAAGGCTTGATACTATCTTAAAGTTGCCCATTTGCATTGGTAGTTGTTTTGTTAAATTTTATGTAAAGGAGTAATGCTTGCAATAATAAACTGATCAATATTAACATTTAGTGCACTCTGCAGAGTAAAATTGTGTAGATTGCTCGAAGTAGTTTATAAAAAAGAAATAGTTGATCATGAATAAAAGGTACATGTAATGTAAGCAATAAGAAATATGTCACCTCGGCTGATCAAAATTTAAACGTGTAACTGATGATATTTATTTAATTGGTCGTTATCCAAAAGAAAAAACTTTCCACTTGTTATGAGTGCATAAATGCTGTTCTTTTGCTCCTTCCAGGCCAGGATAAAAGCTAAGCCTCTGCAGAGGATCACCTACACCCAGGCAGCACCCAAGGTGCTCAATGGCTACCATCTTGCCACAAACAACTTCTCCCAGGCCCAGACAGCAGTATTCCAGCCAACCCAGTTCCAGCAGTACACCACCGCCCCTTCAGCAGCGGCGGCGGCGGCGGCAGCGCAGGCGGTGGCAGCACAGCAGCAACCCTTGAATAGTATCATTCAGCAGCAGCAGTACACCTACTACCCTGCTGCTAATGTACCACCGCAGTGGAGCCAGACGTACTATGAAGCTCCTCAGGCTATGGTAAGTCACCTAGTGGGCAAGGGTTCATATCACTCGAGATTCTGTAAGGGTGCGAAACTTATGCAATATGGCAAAAGTTATCAAAGAGAGTGACCACGATCTTTAATTATTTTGTGTACACATGTATATCAGCACCTCTGACAGCTTAGAAGACCACAATCTATACTAGAACTTAAATACATTCCCATTTAATAATGCAAAGTGTTATACTGTTTTGATTTATATTTTGATAACATCATAAAACCTTAGAGTCTACTCCTTTTATATGCGGATGTGTTCTTGTGTCTTTGTACCGTCGACACTTCTCCTGGGTGCATTTACAATCCTCGCTACTTGAACGTCCTGTAAATGTGATGTCGCACAAACTGAGTAGATAGAGATTTGTGTCTTTCATCATGAAGTGACATTTCCCTTCAATGTATTTCAGTAAGCACTAATGAGTTCCCTGTCAGCAACTTATCTTTTCACTTCCCAATTTTTTCTGATATTGTACTGGTAATGGTCTGTATTAGAGCTAGATTAGACTTCCAAATGGGTTACTAGAATGCGAGTTCTGCTTCAGAATACAATGACAAAATAGAGAAATAATGAGTAATAAAAAGAGAGTCAAAAGTTCAATTATTTGCTGTAAGGCTTCATTAGGATTAAACCAGGTTATATTAGGTGAATAAGAAAAATGAACCTTATCAAGAGATTGCAATTACATAATCATTAGTGAAAGGACTTCTTCACATCAATATTCAAGGAGACAGCAGGCAATGAAGCCTCTTAAAACCCATTGTAACTGAGCAAGTATCCTGGATATTTTTTTTGTAAAGGGGGAAAATAGCATGTTGCCTCTTAAACTAATATATAAGCATAGGGATGTGCATCATATTTTGTGTTTGAAATGTGACATCATGCTAGTATGGAGTCTCAAGGTTAGGAGACCCTGTGCTCTTAGATTAGACAATGATCTTCGTCTCAATCTAGATTACCCCTGGTGAGGATGACTCGCTAGTCATGACAGACAGTCACACACAAGTAGATAAAAGAGAGGAAAACGATTTGTAAACTAGTTATTTCTGGCTGGTGACAAGTTTGATCACTCATAGTTTATGTATCCATGTGATTACTGAGGTTCTCCTGATGTATAACAATGTTATCAACACGGCTCAAGCCACTTCACATTGACATGCTGTTATTGTCTGGAGAAAACAAAATGGATGTGAGGAGACAATGTCTGACATGGTATATTGAGAGTTGCCAAACTACTGATTTTCATTTTTATACTAAAACTGAAAACGATCCAATTGATTACATGCAAAATGCTATTTTTTTACTGTTCAGTTTCTATCTTGTTCTACTGTATTTATTAGATAAATTGCGATTGTGTAGATTAATTGTGATTTCATAGACAAAGTACTGGTTATCAGCCAATAGAATAGTGAAATGTGGTGATAACATTTGACAGGACTGCACATGTTTTCTTCCATATGATGTTGTAAGCAAATCATCACCATCTGCAATGGCAAGATATTTCCATTGATAACCTGCTTAATTGGCTTGCAATTTTGTTGTTGTTGTTGAATGTTTTCGCTCTTTCAACTAGTGATCATTGATACTGCATCAGTATTGTAACTGCAGTAATCTTTGACTAGCTGTTAAGAGAGAGAGATAGAGAAAATGTTTTTCTAATGATGTAACCTCCTTTTATCTGTACACAACAGCCTCAGCAGTTTGGGACCACCAGTGCCTTCCCTCAGAAGTATCAACCCACCAACACCAACACCAGTAGACACAATAGCTACCAGGGGCCTAGGAATTCACACATGTGAGTCGGGTTATAAAGCATCCATTGCTCAAAACTAGAGATAAATAATCCAATTGAAAACAACAAAATGACGAGGTTTAGGACATTAGATCCTTAACAATTATGACATATATTTATCCTTCAGAGTTAATTGCAGCAGATGAATTGTCTGTAGAACAAATGTGTCCCTCTCTTTTTTCCTAGACCACCCCCAACAAAAAAAGGTTATGTGTTAAACAAATACTTGAGGTTCTTCTCTCTTCTATGTATTGTGAATTTGTACTTAAGACAAATGTTCAAAGCCTATTTATAATCTTGGTAATCAGAAAGCAATGAAATATGAAGAAAAAAATGTGTTAAAAAAATTCCTTGTTTGTATAGAAATAATATCTTGTTATTATCTATATTCACCCTTTTCTTTCTTTTCTTATTGTTTCACACATGCAGTATATCAAGTAGAACCGTAAAAAGTCACCCCAGGTCGTCCAGTACTCCTGAGTTACGTATGAATGATCACCGTATGAATGACCGCATGGGTATACTGGACCCTAACCTCCCGTCTCACCACAACCGCCACTACCACCCTCATGAGCATCGCAGGTCGACGCAGCAGCCCTCCATGCCCCTCAATAGCTCCCGTCTACCCCCTTACCCCAGGGGAGGAGAGGAACCCTTAGAGAGGCTAGATAGGCTTGATAGGATGGACAGGAAGGAGGATAAAGGAGGAGGAGGGGAGGTGTTCCTAGCTCCCAAGAGGAGAGAGGGTAGTGCCAGAAGACCACACCCTCATTTTAACGATGATACCCATATAGGCAGCACTAGTACCTCATTACAACAGAGTCATAGGTAAGATAGCTACTGGATCTTGCCAAATTCAAGTGCCGCTTTTCTTATGTTGTAAATCATCCAATACTGCAATATATGATATATTACATTTGTTTATAGATTTAATTTAATTTGTTATCATATCTTGTTAAGATTCCTTATTCCTGCAGTCTTATAAAAAATACTTGCAGTGATACTTTATGTCAGTACCTGGGACATCAATTATGTTTTATGCATCTCTCTCTGAAGTGGGTGCCATAGGCATCATTTTAATTTTGTCAAATATATAAATGTGCATTTTCTTGAGTGAGCAAGAATGAGCAAGTATTAAAAGTAATGTATGCTTATACATGTCACTTCTTATCCAATATTGACTTTTAACAGTGGGCATTATGATCTATCTCGTAGGAGACCATTAAGTAGTAACTCAACAAATAACAGTACCTTCCGGGGTAGTCGAAGGAGGCGAGATGACGACATCCCTCCAAGCAGGAGAAGTAACAGCACCGGCGGTACCACCATCACCACCAGCAGTAGTAGCAGTAATCACAATAGCAGCACCATGAGTAGTGCAGGTGGCACCGGGGGTAGCAGTGCTAATACCAAAGATAGTCGAGACTCCAAGGAGAAGGAGGCTACCAAGACGCCTTCCTCTCCCAAGATTGATCTGGCATCGTTTCCACCGTTGCCAGGGAGACCTTCCAAGGAGGATGGGAGTGAAGAAGGCAAGAAGGATGAGGGATCAGGGACTAAGGATATAGTACCCAGTATGACTCCAATGGCTGATGTAGTCAAGGGTCTCAAAGAACCCAAGGTATGTATGGGCATGTGTATGGACATCAAAGTAGCATTTTGTCCATGTCTTATTGAAGCTTTTATTATTTGGTTTGCTTCCAGTGTTTAGCAGGCTTTATATTTATGTAAAGAATTATTTGAGGGAAGTGCAAAATATAGTTTAAACACTAACTCAAAGTGCTCTTGTTCATCACTTCTAAAGCTTGTGGAATGTATTGTAATCTCAACCAATTTGGTGTCACTAAGTTCACAAACTAGACAAATGTAATACAATACAATACAACAATTGTAGTGTTGATTGATTCACCTATGACAGTGGTTTGAAAGCTTCAAAAAAAAAGTTTACAATTACCTTCTTGGATGATGGGTCATTTCTTGAGCTTTAACGTTTGGGTCCTGGTTTGGAGTGTAAGAGTGAAACTTTGATTTGTACATTTACCTTCGCAGAGAGTTGCTCGACCAGTTGAACCTAAGCCAGCACCAGTTGCATCAACCAAAGACAGCTCCACTAACACAGCTAGTCAATCCTCCGGGAGCAAAGAGGTAGAGAAACCCGTTGCACCTGCTCCAAAACCAGCACCACCAACTCCACAAAATGCCAAGTAAGTCAACTAAATGCTTGTTAAAATAAAAGATTACAAAGTGTAGCTGGACTCTGCTTGTATCATTATCTAGCTGACAAGAGTTCTATGATTGTTACAGTACAGATATTAAGAAATGATTGGAAATTATGAAGTACAGAACTACATTAATCAGATTATAAATTAAGAATGGTTTTGTGAAACTTGGTATCCTAAAAGAAATTTGGTATCATGAAATTAAATTTTATGGATAATGTCGTTGGTAATGGTACAATTGATAACGATTTGAATTTTAAAACCAAAGTTGATTTTCTTTATAAAACAAATTAGATCTCTTGAAGGTAATAATAATAATAATTAACCGGTAGATTCCTATTTTTTTTTAAAGGGAACATATTAGATTTAAACCGGACGTTACAAACAAACTTGAATTCACTTGATACTGTACTAGGTTCATGCTATCAGAGCCAGAGGGCTAGTATTTTTTGTAATTGAACAAGATTATGTAGAGAGCATTTATATGAAAGAGGGAGGGGTGTCCAGGTCATACTGTTACTTTGTGGAAATGAGACAAAAGTCTGCATTAAAACCACCTAACATTGTGAAATAACTTTATTTGCTCTGCAGGCAAAAGCAAACCTCATCGTACACGCAGACAGACCCTGAGGAGAAGCAATCCTCTAAGATAGAGGCATCACCATCTCACGGGACTACCAGTGCTACTACCAACAATGCTACCAAGCACAACTCTAGGGCCTCCACGTCCTCCACTCCCTCCTCCACCAACACCACCTCCTCTTCCTCTTCAATGCCTGCTGCCTCGAAGAACGGTAGCAGCCATCCAGTGGCATCTGAAAGCACCAAGTCCGTTTCCACGGCAACGCAGGCTGTGACATCATCCGTTGGCACGGCAACGCCAGCCACCTCTTCTGCAGCCTCTCATATGTCTGCCTCAGGGAGATCAACAGCTTTGGCAGGGAGCAACTCGAGTGCGGCGACGGCGGCGGCGGCAGCCCAGGTCGCAACTGTCAAGACATCGGTATGTTCAAGTCTACCCTTGAAAGAGGCGGTTATGTCATCTGGGTCCACCGATTCATCCATGATGAGCCATAGATCAGTTTACCTTTCTATTTTTAGTCTAGGAATAAGTTAATTCCATCTGAAATTTCAGCTCCCTTTATCCTGCTCTCTTATCATGATCATCAGCAACATTTTTTCTTGTGGTCAACCTTTCTTTCATTCCTTCATTACACCTAAGGTAGTTTGTAGCTATTATGATTTGGGGTTATATATTGGTCCATCAGTATGTATGTTTGTTTGTTGCCCTGTCAGTCTTTATTTCTGTCCAAATGTTCATCCCACTTTCATGTTATTGCAATATTAAAAAATATTTAAAAAATGCTCAAGACTTGAAATTCAAATTTAGTACAGGCATCTGTCACCATGGGGAGATTAAGTGTTATATTTTGGGGTTACGACTAGGACAATGTTCATATCATCATATATTGACATGTGAAAAGTTGAAATGAGAATTATTAGAAAGGTAATTAATAATTGTACATGAAACCAAATAAACCACTTAAAATGTTACATTTGCAGAACAAAATGGTAATTAGTAAGAAAGAAGAGTAGAATGAAGCTTGTTGGAGATGCACTTGTGTTATGATATTGAGGATATTTTCTAAAATGTTTAGAAACTAGCTATCCAATGAGGAATGCTTTTCTCTGTATATTTAAAAAGATGTTTGAATATATTGCAAATGTTTTAGTTATGTTGCACCAAAGTATCTTTCATTATTGGAGCAACAGTGAATCAGTAAATGGAATTTTTCTTTTTGTTAACTCTTCTTTACTTATATAAATTGTATTACAGGATGGTATTCCACCACCAAGGCTAAGCTATGCACAAGTGATTGCCAAGATGTCAGCAGCCAAAGCAAACCAAGCTGAGAACCCGGAATCTTCCAAGCCTAGCGGTAACAAAACAAGTGCACAAACCACCGGTCCAAAAGATATGCCCAACTCAAACTCAAGTAGCCATGAGAGAACTCTGAATAACTCGTCATCCGTGCCCCTCTCCAACCATGCCAACTCCCAGATGGGCTCCAAGCCTCAGAGATTCCCACGCTATGGGCGCGGTCCTAAGATGGAACAGAATGGAGGAGACGGGGGGCACTTTTACTCTGGAGGAGGGAGACATAGAGGAAGAGGAGAGTATGGTGGTAGAAGATCCCCACCTCATCATAAACCTGCCAGCAAGTAACATCAAGCAAGCATCTGTTGGTAGCTAGGAATGAATGCATGTCATGTCCAGCATAGAGCAAGATGACAGACAGTCAGAGGGAGAAAGGCAGCACACATTTCGCTCAGCCGGCTACTTGTAGTGGAAATGTTTACTTTGCCAAAATAATGAGCTGCACAGTGCTTGCACTTTAATGGAATGGAATGGACAATGATGAGGGGATTTTGATATGACTGGAAGTTAGTCTTCCTTCGTGAAGTTGGACGGTCAGAAAGAAAACTTGATTACTTCATTCACAGGATGTGAGAGTTAAAGGAACTGTCCGGTTTCTGAAAGAAATGGAATATTGTTTGACCTTGTGCACTGCTTTGAGCAAAGGTTACAGTGTAGTCTACAATGGAATGAAAAACAGTAAACATCGTGCTTGAAAATTGGTCGGGTAAACTGTACCATTGTCACTTTGAGAATTATTCAACATGGCAGCATTACCTGAGAGAGAGATGATCACAACATTGTGGATTTGGAGGAGTAGATTTTTTGAAATTGTGCTTTGTTTGAATGAAAGAGGACAGGTCCAGTTTGGATTTTTGACACTGAAATTTTTTGTTTAAATGTCTTTGTGGTATGCCAAAAAGTAGCATTGACACAACTTTGATTGGTGGGAAAGATGGCTTCCAGATGCAGCGTTTGTCAAATATGCTTGTAGGCAATTATACTAGCAATGTTCACTAGGCAATGGCTGTGTCAGTGGACAACCATTGATGATGCCTTTGTCTTTCAATGACACGGACAACAATTTTTTCTTTTTCTGTTGACTAATTATTGTTGTCAATTTATGTAGAGATCTACTTTTTGAGAAAAAAAGTGGAAAACACCAAGCATTAGTTTTGCTCAGCAGAAAAACAAGCCTCAAGTGAGACTTTGCGCAATTGATTTGCAATTATGAGATGCTGTGTGTGTAATGAACTTTGAAATCGATGATTTTTAAAGAAGAAGCATGATCACTATGCGAAGGAAGTTGGAAAGGGATCAAGAAGTTTGAGCCATCAGAGACTTCATAGTAATGCACGTGTTCATAATCTTCTTGATGCAGAAAGTGCAGCCATGGCGTGTCTACGCAAGGAGGAGAGACTCTGAACTTTGAATCATGTGTGAAATAGTCATTTCTGTGAAAATGATTTTGGAAGGAGTAGCAATGGAGCCCATGGAGGAAAGTTACATACCATCATCAGGAGAAGTCAGCATCAAGAGAAGATGGTATATTGAGGGTTGATCAAAGTGATGAAGAAGCGAAGGTGCTGGGAAAGGGATTGAATTGATGTATATTTGTACAGGGAGTAGAGGTAACAGTGCTGTAGGTATGGGGGAAACCAAAGTAGACGAGGTCATGGGAAAGTGGGCCAACTTATATTGATCAGCGTATGATTCATGGACAATTGCCAAGGGTACCTCAAAAGGTTGATACTGTCATTTATTGGGCGCGTATTGGTTTGGTTCAGGTATCCTCAATTGGGAATTTGACTGTATCAGGTGTGATGTTAAGAATGCTCGTACATAAGAATTGTCTTTAGGTGTTCAATCCATGCAGGTAGGGAGGACTTTGAGTCAGGGGTTACAACGATTATGAGAGCTATGTCCATGCGATTTCAGGACAAACATCAAACCTTCACAATAGCTGCAATTACAGGTCAAATTCATTAAGGTACTCTATAATTGGAACAACCTTCTGGGTCGTTCCAATTTGAAGGCAGTAATGAGCAATTTGTTCATAAATTCTTTTTCTTGATATACAGGTAGGGGATCAGTGAGAATATCGACTTGTTAATGCTGTACATGGCTCAACATTCATCCTTTGAAAGAAAACAAAAGCCGACTGTAGAGAAAATCTGTTTCATTCATCTTGTACAGATTTGGAAAGATGAAAGAGTATTGATGTGGTGATATGGACAGTATTTTGTGTTGTAGATCTTCTAAAAACACTCGTCTTTCTTGGCACAAAGTTGTAGAGCTACCATTACTTGCCATTGAGTTGCAATTACTCATGATTCCTGGAGTACAACTTCAGAAACCAAAGTCAAATGATGTACTTATAGTGGAGATACATGAGATATGTCCAGCATGTGTAGATATCTACTCTCGAGTGTCCCTCGCATCTAGAGTAAAGTCGAATGCTTGCTCACTAGACATGGTCTTGTATTCTCTATGTATATGCAAGCGTCTCTCAATCGTACGTCCACATCTCTAAGACTGCGTCGTTGTATTCTTGAATGCGGTAGCAGTTGGAGAAATGACACCAAAATATATCTTAATGCGAGAAGAGTTTATTAGCTTGCCAACTGTAGAAAGACTGCTTATGCATGATATTTGTCCATTATTTGTTCCGGCTATTCTTACTAAACAGAAATATTGATAGAAACACTCTAGTGTTGTTGACAGAGACTAGTACAACAAGTACAACATATATGTATGAGTTTGCGCAATGTGAATGTATGTTGGAACTTGATTTGCCAGATGCAGACATAGTTAAATGGGGTGCCTCATTACATGGACTTTGAGTAACGATAAAACCTCAGTACTTATCTTCAAACCATTCTGAAAATATATATATTTTTCACATTACATGTTAACCAAGAAAGTAAGATGAAGATAATATGCTGCTGGCATTATTCAATGAGAAATATAAAACAATGAGAAATATAACCTATTCAATTTTATTTTCTTAAGGGGTTTTCTTCTGCTTTATTTGTTATAGCTGCCCAAGGCATTCATCACAAATAGTGGTAAATCTTTGTTTTTGTTATAGAAACCCTAAACACCAGAATTTGTTTTTATTTAGGAAAAATCTCTGCCAGGCAAACATGGAAAGATACAAGATACGTTAAGAACAACTTGTAATGTAATACATCCAAGTTACCAGAATAAATACGTACTGGTACATTCCAAAATATCCAAATTTAAAGTAGAATTTAAAGTAAGCTGTGTATTTTAATCTTTGCATTTAAACTTGGATGTACGAGTAGTCCCTTGCAGGAGGGAAGTAAAGAAGTGTTGGTTAACTTGTAGAGTTGATTCCCCCCCCCCCCCCTCCATTTGTGGTTATACATGTTGGCAGTCTTGTGTTAAATCATCTTCAACTTGTGAGACTCTTTAGTATCATGTCCATGACTAAACATTATCAGTGTTTGCTGTGACAACGTACACCAACAAATGTTGTTTGGTACAGAAGTGCTTCCGTTTATCTCCTTATTCTCAAGAGCAACCCTCCTGATCGCAGCAGTCCTCATAGGAGATAGTGAGACAATTCCACATGGGTGTTGACATCCAATCATGACTCACTTTTCTTTGTTAAAGTTCCATTGATTTGTATAATTTGTACAAGCTCATTTGATATACACTTACAATTCTTTAAACTGTACATGTACTTGCATCAAAGCAGAACTTCTGTGCAATAATTTCATTTAAACATGTATCACTTTAACCTTTGGAGTTACTAACAGATTGTACTTGATTCCTTTTAAAGGAGCCCCCCCCCCCCCCTTTTTTTTTTGGGGGGGGGGGGGGTGTTACAATACATGCTTTATTTGTCTTTGTTTTCCCCCATGTGGAATCATCCCACAGGTCAATCTCTTGGCATCTCCTTGCAGATTTAGATGCCACATACCTGCAATGGTAAAATGATTTCTTATCGCAGTGACATTGGCAGTTAGAATTCAACATCTTAGGGTGCTAAACGTAGGTTTGATTTATTGTAGCAGCTTCCATGAAGGTTTGTTCATGAACCATACATGCTAATATGTCGTTTATTCAAATCTGTTCAGCTTCCCTTATGAAAATGCCTCCTATGACATAACAAATGATAGTGGTCATTGCCCCAATGCGTATGGTAGGATCATATTCTCAACTAGAATACTACATGTAAGAGCTCAGAGAGACTAACCCTTCATTAAAAGTTGGCTTGTTTGGAAGCAAAACAAAATGAGACAAATGATTTTAGGAAAGGATACCATGATGCATGATTAACTAATTCATTGGTTACCTTATTCTTATTACTAGAAACATGTAGCACTGTGTTAATTCATCTTAAGCCATTACAACGGATCACACAGGTTTTTGTCATGAGCACCGAAAGGTGGACCTGTGCGCTATACAAGTATCCACTATTATTATTATTATTATTATTATTATACCGAGCAATACCACCTAGAGACTGATATTGTTTCAATTTAGGATCTAAAGATCTGGAAGAATTGTACAGTCAAGAGAACTGGGAGAAAATCTTTGAATTATCCTTGGGTACAGACCTAATCCCTCTTACATTTAGGGGCGTCAGCAGAGACAGAGGCACACATTTATGGAGATAATATGTGAGTTTCTTATTCTGAAGAATGCTATGGAGGGTTCAATTCCATGTCAAGTATTTGGAATAGAGTGGTGTCACTCTAATCATGTTCAGGTTTATTATGCTATGTCACTGTGATAAAGAACCCTGATTCCTTATAAAGCTGTCTAAGAAGATCTAATGATATTTTTCGAAAAAGGTAGTGAAAACATGTAAATCTTAAGACTTTTGAGCAAATGTAGGGTGCTGGTTTATAAATATATATTGCTGTTTTTCAAAATGTTTTGCTGTACATAGAGATAAGACAAAAGAGTGAAAGAAATATGTAATGTTCATTTGTTGTGAAATTATTTGTGTGTATGAAGCCTTAATAGTAGTTTTTAAGAATTGTCAATTGATAATAATGAAAGGGGAATTGTAGATTACAAATGTAAGATTATTACTGTGTTGGATGAGACCAACTTAAATTTATTTGAAAAAGAAAAATGTATGAATTATGATTTCTTAATTTGAAGATAAGTTGAGATTGGAAAGACCATGATAAGGGTCAATAAAATTGATGTCTCAATATGTGCTGAGATTATATGGTTAATGATGATGATTGTTTTACCTGACTGCTAAGAAAGCAAGTGTATGCTTTAAGTCCTTTCTGCAGGACTTGGTAATGAGCATTAATGCCCTACCAAGTGGCACTAACCCATTTGACTTGGTTTCAAACCCGCTACTTCCTGTTCACGAGACCATTGCTCTACCACTGAGCCATCAAGCCATCATCGCATGTTTGGTTGTATGGGTAGACCGTGTATAGGTACAATGTTTAGGCACTCTGCCTAATATCCATTCTACGTCCCTTTTGGTTAAAAGTGGGAAATATTATTGTCCATGCCCGTGAATATTGCCACAGCTAGAGTTACTAGTACTATCCTCTCTTTTTCCATTTTCTGAAAAATAAGAATGATTGCTGAGCATCAGTATGTTGATTCTATATGCTTCAGGATTCATCTGTTGTAGGCCTACCACCCTGTATCTGTTATACAATAATGATGTTATAATATTTCATCTTATTTGTTTATTGATTTATGTTGATGAAGAAACCATTTCAAAATGGCAGCTTCCATTGTGGTAGTACCATTTTCAAAACTTTATCTTTTTCGTCTTAGTTTTAATTTGTTCTACAAAATGACTCATGATTAAATCTGAGCAGAATATTTTTTAGCTCTTACTTTTATTAGAGAAACAAAGAAAGCTCAGTTATGAGTATTATATCTTATTTATCCAGTTTTTTTCCCTCCATCTTTTAATTTGATTTCTTTGTCTTAAAAAATCTTGCCACAAATATCTTGAGCTGGCCATACATTATTTTCATAATTTCATTTGAAGGATTCTTTTTACTTTTATGGTTTTTATAATGAGACCATATATTTGAATGAAAATCTTTAAGGTTACAAATCACTTATGTTTTAAAACTTAATTTTTTGTTTGCCATTTATACAAATTTGCAAGGGAAATTTAATAGCTGTTCCAGTATTACAGTATGATAATTTCAACATAAATGCATGATGCACCTATTCAAATTGATCAATCTTGTCCACTGTATTTCTTGCTTTCTAAACAATAAGGTTTAAACTTGTCGTTGACATGTAGGAAGAACTACAAAAATTGTAATGATATACAGTATGTCTTTTTTTCTATTGCTTGGAAAACTGGGACAGAATTTGTGATTTGTTAAATTGTTATTAAAAAAAATAAAGAAATATAAACTAGTGTGGTCAATCCATTTTGCACTTGCATTTGCAATGAATTGATATTAATTGATGTTTGAAAGTTGATAACAATCTCAATTTTAATAGCATCGTAGAAGTGGGGATATTGTTTTATTGTCTTTATTCTCTCTCGTAAAATATGTTGTGAACTTAGTTGTGAAAATGAATCATAAAAGCTAATTTACCTCTTTATGTATCTGTATTAGTCTGAATTGGTAATTCCCATCATTTGTTTATTCTTTTTTGATTGAAATACATGTTAAAACATCAAATACTGTACAGATGTTGAATGTGCAATTTTTCTTTCCATTTTATTGCAAGTAATTCATGTTAGATGTCCTAATATTCTTTTAAAAAGGCTGTTGTGTGTTATTTTGTGTACTTGATATTCATTTTAGATGTGTAGTTTTAGGAGATGTTTTATTTCACTCTGTCCTCTCATCAATAGATCATACTCGTCAAGTAGATAAAGAAGTTGGGTCATTTGAATTAAATTAATTGTTGAATTTTCTACGCAGCTAATCCAATAGTATCCAAACCATTCTCCATGATATGATGCTATTCGAATGCATCCATACCATACTGGAGAATGAAATGTTTTGCTAAAAAGTATTGCATGATCATTTCTATCTCATGATTCCATTTTCATCAATCAGAGTTGATTTGAATATTGTGTATCACACAGCCAGTATTGCTCTCACATATTATGATATTGAGTCTATATTTTACAAAAGAAGGCTAAGCACATTATTTTTGTAAGATTGTTTTTCTGGGAGTTTATCTCGCCCCATGTATGTTAAGTTGAGATTTGTTATGTCCTTGTATGGTTTGTAAGTGGAAAAGGTACTATGTACATGTTAGTGTGTAATGTTATCTAAACAGCTTATATTAAGGCTTTTCAGATCTGTAACTCCATTTATCACTATTTTATTTACTCAAATTTTGAATACATCATTTTTTAAAACCATTTTCTATACTTTCCCCTATTTTACTATTTCCATATTACTCTCTTGATCAATCGTTTCAATATAGTTTTCAAATTCCAGAAATGTTTTCTTTTCTTTTTCTTTTTTAAATCGATTCGGCATCTTTCATCTTGTCTTTTGTGGGAACGGTGTGTTACTGTAGTATTTCCATGTCAAACCTATTGGGGGTACATACAGTATGCTATTGTTGCTGGGTTTTTTTTTCCTTCTTTTTTCCCCCGAAATGAAAAATAATTTTAACATGTTTGTAGTGACTTGTCAGTAGCTTGATAAAGTTAGTTAACAGGTATGCATTTATCACCGTATGAAAGACAAAAAGAAAATATTTTGGTACACATGGAGTAGTTCATAAAAACAAGTACTGTTTCTTGGTCATTTTTTTCCCTTTCCATCTTTTTACTTTTGGCTGTGAAACTTCTCTTTGCATGTTCAACATTTGATATATTTCAGGCTTACTTTACCATTGCGTGTTCAAATCTTTTGTGTGTATATATACATATATATATATTATATATATTGTCAAGTGAATTTCTATGGCAAATAAAAAGTAACTGCAGTGGCAGATTTTTGGTGTACAGAAAACTCCTGTACATTGATTGACTGCCTTATTCTAAGATGTATTTCTGTATGTTGAGAACCAAATCTCCTGGCTATGGAAAATAAGTAGTTGAAGCAAAAAAAAAAACCCAAAAAAAAAAGTTCTAGAACGAAAATGTTTGTGCTGTCGCATATATTGCTAATTAAGGATGTTAAAGAAATTGAATTTATGAAAAATCAAAAAAAGATAAAAGAAAAGAAAAAAAAAAGATAAGATATATATGCGTTGACATGTTGCTTTTGTTTCTTTTTTCTTCCAAGTTGAAATTGGTGCATAGACGTATTTTAATGACAAAGAAAATGATTTAAAATATGCTTATTTTTCTCTGTTGGCTTGTGGAAATGGGTATTCTGATAAACTTATCATTTTGATTTGGGTTTACTATGGGATATATGGGTTAGGCTTAGGTTTGTGTCCAAATTGAAAGCCGTCATGTTACAATTATGATGGGGTGATATCTTTACTTGCAATTTGTTCCATTATCTGAATTGTATCTGTTTCAACAGTGTACTGTATTTATGATGTGTCACCTCGAACAAATGATCTGAAAATACCTTGCAAATGTAGATTTCAATAGTAGAGGGGGAAATCAATCCCACTATGATACAGAGTCAAAGCCTTTGTAAACAAAGAGATTATAATTACTGCATGCATTATATGGTAACAGACGTGTTGAAAAAGACAACTTTCATTGGAGAAAAAAAAATGTCACTTTCTTTCTTCTTGTGAATGAGCTATGTGGATAAAAAAAAAATTAAATGATGAAAAATATGATCTGTGGAAAAATATATTCAGTGTTTTGTGTCATTATTGTCGTGAATAGATACCGGTATACATGTGGAGATAGAGGGAGGGAGGGAGAGAAAGAGAGAGAGAGGAGAAAGAGAGAGAGAGAGAGAAGAAAAAGATATGTATGAAATGACAGAATTGGTCTAACCTTCAACAGTAGAAGAATAATGGGTAGAGATATTTTCCTTCAAACTATATGTGTGTGGTTATCAAGCTTTGTATCCAAGCAGTTCAACCATTTTGCTTTTCTTATTTAAAAGATAGATTTTTACAAAACATGAAAATTATTTCAGATGTGCTGATGTCATGCCAAGTCACATGCTAAATATCTTGATTATTATGAAGCAGGGTTAGCGCGTTTAAGACACTGCTTTTTAAGCACATTTAAGATCACCTAATATATATATATTTTTTAAACATAAAAAACATGATTCAAAACACCCCCATAGACGTGTGCGTTACAAATTTAATTAGCATTTTTCTCCATGTGTTATAATTTTCTTGCTTAAATTATTTAATTTTGGCATGTACATGACTCCACATTTGCTTATTAAAATACCAGGGGGGTAAAATCTTTGTCCATCCTAACTTTTCTCCTCTTGGGTCTTCTGAAAAGTACCTGATAAAGCCCCCGAGACCGATAAGTTAGTCTCAATCGCTAACCGAACATATTTTTTACTGTTGATTTGCTGGGATATTCCAAACCATTTAATATGAGCCTTGTTGAATTGTATGCTATGCTATGGCTTAGACAATAAACATGTATGTCTGCCCTATTTGTCAGTAAAGCTTTCACACATGTTTTTTTAAACCATTTCCTTGACCATTTCTGCAATGTAAAAATTAAAAAAAAAATGAATTTCATTACGAGTCATTATCAGTTCAACATCTGATGATATAAAGTGGCTAACTAAGACCCCGTTCTCATTCACTTCGTTGGAGCGGTCTAACTAAGACCCGTTCCTCAGGAGCAGTTCTTACGCATTAAATTTGGTTACATTACGAAAATGGCCTTTTGGTTAAAATAACATTTTTGTTTGCTTCGCCCGCGTGAAATGTATAAATTGGATGGTTGAAATTCAGCCACCAGGCCTCGCTTCCAGCCCCCCCCCCCCCCCCCCACATGAAAATATGGGAAATATGCCCATGATTTCAGAGCTCCCATGCAAATTTGTATATGGGTAAATGCATTTTGCATTTGCATTTTGTTGGGTTAAAAATGCAAATAAATATAAAGGGATTTCATTGTTTGCCCCTGAATGCCATAATACCTGACCAGTCAACACTGGTGACTGAATAATCTCAGTTAAACCATGTTTTCTTTATAAAAAAAAGTTTTAAACAATTGAATACAATTACATCATTACAAACACATTTTTAATTTGTTATCACAACCCTGTTATGAAGGAAAGAACAGATTGTTTTAATGACAGGACACCTTATATTAATCATCAACTGATGAGCACATGTGACTCTGTGCACTAGCTGTACTGATACATCACATGAGAATCATATCACAAGTGTCATCTACTCATTCATCACATGGGGATACACACTCGTGCCAACATTGTCTCATATTATCACCCTTTGCCTGACACACAAAGATCTGAATTGAAATCAAGGCATGATTGGTGTGCCAATAGTCTATGAATTTTCATACCGTACTCAGTCGCATTCTCCCTTTTTTCCACTCAACTCATTATCTCTAAAATTAGTTTGTGTTCAAATTATCCAAACTGCCTCATTTACATTAACAAGAAGCAGGAATTATGCTTGAAAACTCTCATTTCAAGTCTTGCTCAATATACAATTTTTTTTATAAAATCTCGAATTTTGCTTCAGATAACCATATATGTATCTATAATCAAAGATGAGTAGGTTTCAGGCATATTTGTATTCAGGGTCTTTCCTTGAATAATGTTAAGTCGACAGAAATAATAGACAAACTTGAAATAAATAGACTTGTAAATAGTTTTTGTATTGTAATCTCTTATAATTCATTTTTATTGAGATACATTTGATATAAGGCAACATAGTAAAGAAAATGATGGAATGAGATCGTACATGTTGCATAAGAATTATTCTTTTCAATGAAGACATGTGTCTACTAGCTATGATATACAGTGTGTATCCAAGAAAAGTATACCCAACTTTGGTAGATTCCCAACTGTGCGATCGTGAATTATTATATTTCATTTTAGTGAGTAACTAATATTCTGTCTAATGAACCCTTATTTATAACTCTGCTGATACAATAGAGAAGTGAGATTTCACACATCATGAGACAAGAAGTTTAAAAGGATGTTAGAACTAATTTAAGGATGTCCTGTGGATTGTAAAGTGAAAGCTTAGATACATTGCATCACCTTAAACAATGAAGCATGAAGCAGAATTTAACTTTTAAAAGGATCTATGACCAAATTGATGCATGCATTTGTTGCATCACCCCAAAATTGGTACAAGGGAATTTTGACTCCAATTTTAAAACCCTGGTGCTCAGTCATCCCTAGCAGAAGATTGATGAATAGAGTATCATTAGACAGAAAACAGGTTACCGGTAGTCTTTACCATGAAATACGTTTATATCACATCAATTATTACTCTTTAAAGGCATCGTTTAACAATGTTAAATCTGAGATGCACGGCCCTACATGTTATTAGTGTCTGTGATATGGTGTAATATTAAAGCTCTAAACAAAAATCACGCTTCAAAATGATCAAGAAGTGCCTCAAAGAAGTAAAAATCTTTGAGTGACCGCTTTTACCATACTCATTTTCCCCAATAGACTGTAGTGTTTTATGAAAACCGTTTGGCAAACGGTTTTCAAATTTGTAATTCAAATCATAAATATATATCTTGATAATCAGACAAGCGATCGGCTTGTAAAAGTCACGAAGTTCCTGACTGACTTAAAGGTTTATAATTATCATTGCAGCATGAGCTAAATCCAAAATTTTGTTTCAGAATCTGAGACAAAGTTACCGGATCTCTTTAATTATAAGCTACTTAAGTTGGGTATACTTTAAAAGGAATATGTACTGTATATCTTCATATAAATTTACTGTCACATACAGACTTACAAATATATTTGTATATTCTCTTATAGTTCATTCAATTTCATTCAATATTCAATGATTTCAACACATTTGATTGCTAATTTGAGTTATAATATGCATATAATCGTAAAGGAAATAAATTTGACAATTTTCAGGCATCTTATACTCATAATTATGTACACACTAAATGTTCATATTGACTGCCTTATAGTGTCAAAATATATTTATCTGACAATAGTATTTTGTACCATGTTTCAATAAATGGTGCTCTTTCTTCCATCCCCTGACGGTGATAACCTCGGTCTGCAGATATTTGAGAAATTTCATCCTAGATATTTTTTCATAAAACAGGAATTTTCATCACCACTGCACACGCTCAAAAATGTCATGAACCATACGCTGTGATTAGCTATGCATTCATCTACAGACTGAGAATGTTAAACTTATCAACATTAGCTAAATCATCAACCAGTGTTTGGAACTGAATCATGCAGCTCATAAGTCTTGATGACAAAATTAAATTGTCTCTACAATTAAATGGTGCCAGCTTTGCCCACTTTCTTTGCTCACTTGCAAAATCTTAGATATTCACATAGAAATGGCTTAGAAATAGTAAAACATATTTATACAATAGGAAACTCAATAATACCATGCAGAGCTGTGAGAAGCTTCATACCAGGGCTTGTATTACAAAACATATCTACATAACTAAAACAAGATATAAGATGTCCACATATACAAACAAATGTCTTCAAATTCAATGTATTACAAGTTTAAATCGTTACCCGGTTAATGTAGAAATAAATTAGTAATGTATTGCAATAAAAATGCTTCTATGTATCTTAAAAAAGGATTAAATATGATTATATATCACATGAAGATGAACTACGATATGTCGTGTATAATATACATCTACAGAATCTATACAAATTGTACATGAATACCTTGTTAACAAATAATGAATCGACATTCATTTTTTAAAACTTTTTCTTTTACTTTCATCAAGTCCATTCAATTGTCAAAAGCAGATTTACAAAATTAAAAAAAATCTTGATTTCCTTCAGCGGTATTTCCTTCTTTTTCCCCCAAGAATTCATAATAATAAAAAGAAATCACAGGAATGGTACTAATGACATTTTGAAGATAGATAGATGATGAGTAGCTAAATGATATGGTTAGCCACAACTCTAAGAGATTCACTTGAAATTACATGTACTTTGTAGCACTTATACGTAGGACTCCAGACTTATTCAAACCACAGTCTGACAGAATAGAATCCTTGTAACCTACATGTAGTATTAATGTAAGTAAACACTCATTTTCTCCTTCTTAAACTCTGATAATTTTTTCTTCCAACTTCAGGGACTGTTTTATTGCATGTCAAGCCACAGTAATTAGAAACCATTTGATTTCAAAGTTTGAAATACACAATGTACAGTTCTACATCTGCAAGAATTAGAGAAGCAGTAGCATGCTCGCGTGTACAAAGCACTATAACAATAACGTGCATGCAGCCTAATTATGGCAGGCTATGAGTTACGGTAAGTACATGCACTCACCGAACCTACAACAATAAATCAATAAAATGATAACCAGTATGCCGGCTACAACATGCAATCGTGGGTGTCTATGTTACAAGGAATTAGGTTGTTTGAAGCCACAGATTAAGAAACATTGTCTGATTTTCCTGAATCGTTAATATCTTGACTAAAAAAGAATCACATTAATATATCTGTAACATATCTTTAGACTTAAGGCTTGTTCAGATATCGCCCCAAAAGCCACCACCTTTTAAAAAAATGTGTAAATGAATGACAACTGCGTGGAGCATAGAACTAACATGTATTCACTGAGCTCTGTGTTATAGGATAGAGGAATGTGAAGCGTATTACACTTTACATCATATAAATAAAACACTGTGGCTTTGCTGCATCATATCTGAACAGCCCTTAAGGAACCTTGAGAGATGTCCACATAAAAATGACATATAAAAGGCAAAACACTGGTACAAAATATAGAATAATATTTACATCTGAATGTGAGTGTAATGAAGTAGGCAGTTACCTTTTTATGGTCCCTATCTGCAAAATATGAAATGTAAAAAGATCATTATGTATGTGAGTTTTAAAAAAGGCCATTGTTTTGATCTTGTAATAGCACATTTGTGAAACATATACATTGTTGGTCAAAAAAAATAAAATTGGAAACTACTGCATCTAGTATCTCAATGTCCAAGCTTATCAAATGCTCTCAAATTTAGCTGGACTAATGGTTTTTATGCTCACAAAATTTAAGAAAATGAATCCTAATGGGATGCTAGTGCTGTGCTGGGGCGTGAACCCATGACCTGTACATCTCACGTGTTATACCACTCAACTATGACACATCGGTTTGGTTCACCTATAAACATGAACAGGCACTCCTTTAATCATAAGATACACAATGTTCCATTTCAATAACCATGGGCATAACATTACGTCCAATCAAATGGATGGTGGCTGTATAGGTACAAGACAACTTAACGTTGAGATCAAATTGTAATAGTATATAATCTTATCATATAATGTCAATATCTGAACTGTACAAAAATCTCATGAATATTCCCATACTTCTACAATTTTGTAAAAGCTACCAACACCTAAATCCCGTTTCTAATCCCATCATATCTTCCAGTTATCTCCATTTCTTCTTTCTTGAAAATATGTTTCTTACTCTATTTTCCCCCTTTTTATCTGCCTTTACATCATCACTGTATTTTTCTTAATTATCAAAGCACTTTCTAGAAGCTAAATTTCTAAATTTTCAAATACGATTTGAGTAATATATAAGTACCGGTACATGTAAATGTGTCAGTAAAGAATTGAATTTATATCAGACACTGACAGAAAAAGAAAGAAAGAGAGAAGAATAATTACAAATAGGAAAAACAATTAAGTGAATTTAGCTTCACGTTTACTACATGTCAGGTTGGAATAAGAGGCAGTTAAATCTTGCGTAATATAGATGTCATCACTGCAGTTAAGCAAGGCAAGAATGGATAAGCACCAAATACTGCAGTAACATCAATTATTGTGGTTATATGTGTACGTTATCTCAAAACCATAACAATTAATATATTGCAAATGCCCAAGAAATTGACTACATTAATTATTCAAAAACCAAACCAAAACCAAAACCAAAAAATGAAAAAAATGAAAAGGTTTATTATCATTAAATACACCTATAAGTGAAGCAGTTGTTACGATACCACTAAACCCCATTTTATATTTCTTTGTAGAACTGCTGAAATTCATGTTGTTGCGTTAGAAAAAATTATAATTCATAAATAAGCAATACAAAAAAAGAAGATCTAAAATGTGTGTTCATCTCCAGACTATGTACCCCAACAGAGACTTTAATCACACACTATGAATTCAGCTACATAATTGCTATCTGCTTTGCTTTGCTCACACAATTCTTATCATACATTTTACAGGACTGGGAGACTACTTACGGTATGAAGATGTCACTAGTTGGTTATAGCAATTTTAAAATAATCTTGAGTTGTGTCAACAATGAATGTTTTTAAGCAAAGGATTATAATTATGAACATCAGCATCACTTCCCTTTTAAAATGGTGTGAAATATGTTTATGTTTAAAATCAATTAAACTCTTATTATTAGGAATTAATTGCACTGAAAAATATGTTCATTAGTTATAGGATGTTGGCTGCTTATGCAGGATTGTTCCCTGATGTGACATCATCAACACCTTGCTTAATTATCTGGCGAAGTGCTCAAATCTCAGAGAAGTGCTTTAATTGTGTTAATCTGGGGATTGTCCAATATGCGGTTGACCTAAAACTTATATTTTTGTCATCCGCAAGCTTCCTGGTTTCTAGTGATAATGAATTGGCCATACTTGTAATTTTATATGGCTGTCTACTTTAAGGTATTACCATATTATAAATGACAGTTGGTCATGCATGCCAACAGTCCCTTGCATATTGGCACACTGCTGCCCAGATGATCATCATGTCAAAACATCTACCGGTAGTGTAAAGCAAATCTCAAAGTTTCCTGACTATTAAACCTTTCAATGTGATGGACCATGTGGAGAAGGAAAATCCCGTGTTTTCCCAGTTACATTACCCATAGCATTGGAAGAAATTCATAATAAATGGAAATGATAATAGTGATAATAATACATATATCTTGCTCTCAGCTATCTCTATATCACAATTTCATCCTACAATATATTCATTCTTGTCAGCCATCAAAGCGTAAGTGGTCAATTTTCCCCATTATCAATTCATATAAAGTATGAAACAAATAATATTGCTATAAACTGGTGTATATGTGGGATGAAATCGTTGAGTTGTAATACTTAGAGGTACACATTACATAAACACCCTTTTACTGCCCGATGTTTGCAATTATGAATAGGAAATGAGCGTTTCAGATTTGCAGGTGGGTGATTTGTATATCTATGACTCAACACCATAGTACCAGTGATTTTTAGAACAGGGCATTTGTTCATGAATCATGTTTCACAGTCATTTCCTCTTAAACGGATATTGAATCTCGGTCTTCAGAAAATTCTTCTATATAACTGTGTGTAATCTCCATTACTGTGTTCAACACAAATAAGAATAATAAATAACTTTGACATTCTTTTATCTAAGTGGACATTATCTCAATGTCATTTGTATTTTCTTCAAAAAATCCTGAAGTTCCATCTAGAATCATCATATTTTCTCTCTAATACCCCTTTCAAACTGGCCTGATTTTCATTGGATGCATCCGATGAAACAGCCACTATGAATGCTACAAAGAAGAAAAAGCCGATTAAATAGCCGATGAAAAGAAGAGAAATAGGCGATTAAATTCTTCTGCTCAAGAGCAGGAGAAATTCTCATTCTATCGGTGTGATACCGATGAAACAGCCACTGGGAATGCATTCGGGAGAAAACAGCGATTAAAACACTGATTAAATGGCCTAATGTCGCAGTGTACGCGCACTTTATCGTATTACCAGCTGTGTTTGTTGACTTTTTGTTGAACATGCTGCATGCCAGCTAGATGGGGCGCGGGCTTAATAAATACGTAATAATTCTTCACTTCCGGCAAGGGCTCGCCACAGCGAGTGAAATTCACCGGCAGTATGAAAGTGACAGCAGGAATAAACGGCGGTTTCACCTTTGTTTATATAAGGAAAATTAAATCTGTATTTTCATCGGTGTGACTTCGATAAAAGCTAGTTTGAAAGCAGTATTAATGTATAAGCTTGAGGGGAAATCAGGTCTGTATATAGAGTCTGTCCCCAAGACCATAAAATATCTCGTAAAATAAGTCTTAACTCAGAGTTCATTTCCTTCTAGCTATCCAATACAACAGAATAATAGCATCACTTCTAGTTATCAACTTATAATTAGGTACCTTTTGCTGTAATATATGGTATATATCACGCTTCATCTTTCTCTAAACTCATAAAATAATGATAATGCTTTCTCCATCCTTGTTTACGCATCGTCTCATCGAAGAGAGAGAGAAGGGAAGAGAGAAGAAGAGGTTTCCATGAAGATGAGGTGTTTCTATCATCAACTCGATGAGGCGTTACGATTCTTCAACAAGGCCGCGTTGTGAGCAAAGCTGGCTGCCTGGTCCCGCATCTGCTCTGTCTTATCCTCCAGTTCACCCAGCTTCTCACCTCGTTCCAGGGCAGCCTGCAGCATGGGGATGGGGATGGGGTGGAGGCGGGGCGGGTTAGGGGTACAATGGGGTGGAAGTGGGGTTGAGGTGAGGTGGGGTGGAGGTGGGGTGGGATTAAGAATGTCCGGTTTAATAAGGGTGTAAGGGTTTGGTAATGTAAAGCAAGATAAAATAATGCATAAATGGGATTATAGAAGGAGAAGATATGTTTCAGATATAGGATTTGATGTATTTGTTAACAAAGCAGAATTATGAAGAAAATATAATTAAATTGGGTAATGAAAATAGAAAGTAAACAATTAATGAAAGAGGAAGTGAAATGTTATATTGAAGAGGATAATAGGTATACAAAGATGGATACAGAGACAGTAAAAAGAGGAGAAAGAAAATGACAAAAAGCGGGAAAGAAGAACATAGAATAAAGGAACATATAGATAACATTATAGACAAAAACAAAAGATACTGGTCACAGAAACAGAAAAACAATTACCTTTTTGGATTGCAGATAATCAAAAAAGAAGAAAAATGATTGCAAAAACACAATACAAATTACATTTACATTCGGTAATGTTAAAGGTGGGATGGAAATTTTCATCAAATGAATGGAGAATTCATCATCAGATCATAATCTACAGCTACAATCTACATGATAAAATGCTACATTTGCAATTAAGACAGTCCAACTCATGGGAATCATTGTCTTTCTACAAAATTGCTAAGTGTTATGCTTATTAGTGCATGTATTATGGATTTATTCTAACCATGTATGTAACGCATCATATGCCATGGGATATTAGGTCTATAAATGTTTATCAATGTGGATGTTGGGGAAAGAAATAAAGATATAAATTAAATGCAAATATTGTTTAATAATCACATAAATCTAAATGAATTGATTAGCCATTTATATCTTATGATTTGAATAACCATGGCTGGTTCGCTATAGAGGGACTCCATGAAATATGTTTTAAATATTGATTTTATCATTACAGGAGAAAAATCACTAAATATATGACCATAGAGTAAACAATGTTTCTTTCGGTACCTAAATTACAATGAGAACCGATGAGAACCAATGAGAAGGTATTTTTATGGGTCATAATATTTCTTTCATAATAGGGGAAGAGGAAGGAACAAGAAACATTTCATATTGCAGGAATGGATCCAGGATTATTTTAGAAAGGGGAATAAGGTGGGTGGGGTGGTGTAAAATGTACTTAATACTCCAGGGAACATGATTCTGGGAATAGTGCCAGAACTAGTAGGAGTGATATATTACATGCAGTAATGCCATGGCATGAATATTCTGCCCCCTACCCTCATAATGAAAATGATTTCAAGAATCCCTATAGGCCTGTCTTCACTATTCACTATCTCGAGATTGCCAAATATCCAGCTATTTGAACTATCCCGATCGCAAACTATCCAGTTAATTTGCGTCTTCATCAGACCGAAGTAGCAATTAGAAGGATATTTGGTCAGGATTGTCTCCCAAGATATCTTGGGATAGTTTGCAAAATATCCCACTATTTGGCAAAATATCCAGCTATTTGTCCTGTGCGTCTTCACTAGACCGAAGATTCGCAAAACGCGCTAACGCTGAGCAAAATATCTTGAGCTAATTTCTCAAGGTCGAGTTTCAAGTTTCGAGATCGAATCTCGAGATAGTGAAGACGTGATTTGTTACTTCGGGATTATTTCCCAAATCAGAAATAGCGGGCTATTTGGCAATCTTGAGATGATGAAGACGCGCCTTATGATCCCCCACCAAATTGCTCAATGGGCAGGGGAGGGGTGGAGGAGCAAAAAAGAGGGAAAAAATCCAAGGAATGTGATATCAGTGTATTGGGGCATAAGTTAAAGAAAAGAAAAATATAAATATACCAACCTTCATCCCCCCCCCCATCAAATTTCAATAAGGACGTATGGTTGAGTTACCCCCCCCCCCCTCCCCCACCCCTGCATTGATCTTTGATACTGAGCTACATAATAATTAACTAACATATGACCCTGTGATTTTCATACAAAATAAGCTAGTCTCAACAATCACCACACAATATTGTGCACCACAGTACGGCCTAAAAAAAAAAATTGATGACTTGGCGTAACCCGCCCGACCCTACGCTTTTTTATTTTTTTTTATCCGATTGCGATTGCGTAAATATCGATATCGCAGTGGGGAAAACCCGGATGTTGGGCTTTGCCGCGCCGTGTTTGGGCCAGCTCGGCGCCAAGTGCAGCGGGCAGGTACGCCATAGTACCGCTAGGCGATTGTATCCCCAACATGGCGTCCTATGGCGTTCAGTTCACGGGTACATTTGGTGCTCACGTTTTATTCAGCGTTCTTCGGGGGGGGGGGGGGGGGGCAGGTGTATGTATGCATCCCCCAGGTCCCAAGGTGATCAAGATTTCAACAATTTCTTGCTCACTTTGCTCACACAGTGTGTGTGTCCATATACATGTATGTGTGTGTCCATATATGTGTGTGTGTGTGCGTGGAGTTATTTGAACATATTGTGGTCTACCCCTCTCATCAGATCATCCCCAAGGTCTGAGGACCTATCTACGCCACTGTATGTACAGTATGTATGTGTATGAATGGCTAATTTCATGTATGCAAATATAAGCAACAACAACAACAACAACAACAACAAAAATCGCCCTACCTACCCTAATTTTCAGTGACCCGTTACGCCAAGTCATCAATTTTTTTTTTTAGGCCTACCCTAAATATTTGGTTGGAATGTCCTGAACAACATACTTAGAATCATAAAATTATTTTCTTTCAAGAAAAGAGAAGAAATCAAATAAAGTATTTTTAACACAAAGTCTGGCACCTCAACAGAAATGGGCAGGAGGTAAGGATAGAAACAGAAGTACAGAAATAGGGAGGGAATGAAAGGAATAAATAAAGTGAGAGAGAGAGAGAGAAAGAGAGCGAGAGAGAGGGGGAGAGAAAGAGAGAGGGGGAGAAAGAGAGAGAGAGAGAGAGAGAGAGAGAGAGAGAGAGGATGGAGGGGGATGGGGGGGGGGGGGGGGGGCTTAATATGGCCTACATGTACCTGTCTTGGATCTGGAAATCCTTGTGAAGACTTATGGCTTGCTTCCTCCTCCTTCTTCTTCTCTAGAGCAGCAAGTTTATCTGTCAATCAAACCATGATATATGAAAATGAGACACAGCATATACATCACACAATTTGCTTTATCAACATATCTCATAGATTAGAAGTAAGATTTCAGTACTTGAGAAATAATTGTTTTAGATAAATGAAATGATATTGATTAAAGAAATATATACATGCAAAATTTGAACTCTAAGGGCAATGTAAGTCAGTATAAATACTTCGTGCCTATTTTCTTCTTATAACCGTTTAAATATTTAGGGGGCTAATTTTTTTAATTTTAAATACGAATAAAAGGATAGTATACATCATTTAAAACTTAATTGAAGCACACATACAAATGTGCAAAGTCAATGATAATGTATGTGCATTATCTAAAGTCTCATGATTGGTGTTCTCTCCTTCTCCTTCTCTCATATGTTTTGTCCTCATGCCTTTTTATGGCTCACTCTCCATCATGTGATCTCTATTTCTTTCTTTCTTTCTTTCTCTCTCTCTCTCTCTCTCTCTCTCTCTCTCTCTTTCTCTCTCTCTCTCTCTCTTGTGCTACTTAGCCCTGATGACACTTCTCCCAATTCTTTTTTTCAAAGTTAAGCCATGTATTTCTCCCTTTAATTTTTTTCTCTCTCTTCCCTTTCTTCCTCTGGTAATTTCATTTCATTCTATTTCAATTATTTTCCTGTACCATATGGCATCACTTCCCTTACCCCTCCCTTTCTCCCCAGCCCCCCCCCCCCCACCCCCTCTCTCTCTCTCTCTCTCTCTCTCTCTATCTCTCTCTCTTTCTCTGTACCATCGCATGCAGGATATATTATACATGTACATGCAATTCTCTTATACTCTTTTCACACTGGTTTTGCTTAACCCCGTACTTTGCTTAGCCCCGTACTATCCTTAACCCCGGACTATCTTTTTTGGCTTTTCTCACCGCACTTCCTTAGCCCCGTACTAGCCATAGCGTGAATATTCATTAATTCGCTCCACTGCGTAGTCCCGGACTATTTTTCATTTCTGTTCTCATTCATTTGCTTGGCACCGCAATTGCGGGGTTAGCAGGAGTTAGCACCACAATTACGGGGTTAGCCCTGCTATTTTGCAGGGTTAGTTAACCCCGTACTATAGGTGGGGCTAGCCCACTTTGGTAAATACGAGTCTGAACAGAAAGTGGAATAGGCTTAACCCTGTACTATAGGTGGGGCTAAGACCCCCCCTTAACCCCACCTATAGTACGGGGTTAAGCAAATTTTTACCAGTGTGAAAACAGTATAACTGTATGATTTACAAATATGGCATTATTTAATATGGATGTACAAGTATCCATTGTATTTGGCTTGAGGCTAGTTATCCTAAAAGCAGCTTCACATTACTTACCTCGTGCATATTTTGACTTCATGCGCTCTGAGCTGACTCTTTTGAACTGGCTACTGGAAGATGAAGTCTCGTCTGCAAGGCAAACCAGAGAAAGACAATTGGTCAATACATACATACATCTACATGAACATGTTTTGTCATAGATCACCCCACAAAATTGAACCTATCTTATGGTCTACCATTTATCTCCTATTACGATCACATAGAGTGTCTCCTTTTAGAAATAACTGTGCATTTAGAATATATGTGTAGAACAGGAGAGAGAGAGAGAGGGGGAAGGAAGGAGGAACAAGGATATGGAGGGAAAGAGAGAGAGGGGGTAGGAGCGGGAGAAAGAGAGAGAGAGAATAGGATAGGGAGAAAGAGAGAGAGAAAGAGAGAGAGAGAGAGAGATGGGGGGGGGGGAGAATTCAAAGAGCAAGAAAGACAAATGTGAAGACAGAGCAAGATAGATAATAGCTGCAGTTTGGTGACAGTAAATAACAAAAATGTGAAATACCAGAGTGAAATGACCAAACCTAAAAAAACATTATACAGCATACACAGGCAAGCAAATTTCTAGACATATATACATGTATGTAGTACTGGTAATACAAGGCCCAACAGGACACCAGTCAACATGGCCCCTAAATGTTAACTTAATTCTCGCTACCCCAAATAGCGATTCTGCCGAGATCCGGGGAAAATCCTGAAAACGCGCATTGCATTATGGGATAGCTTTTCGACATTACAGCTTCCTGTGCAGGCGCTATATTACTAGGCGCGATAGCGCAAACGTAAAACACAACGTGTATGCACCGAATATGTCGTCTGCTCGGTCTTGTTTTTTTTTTCGCAAATATTTCAACGTTTATTTGAACATTTCATTCGTTGTTTTTTGCGTCTTTTGACATCAGTGACGATGGTTTTCTTTTGTGAGGCTGCACAGTGCTGGGCTCATGATTCCAAGCGTAAGAACCCTGATTTTAGCGTGCGTGAAAACTCTGCACAGCGGGATGGGACTCTATACCGGAAGTTGTAGTGACGACCCGAGAGAGTGAAAATTACCTCGTCTCGCGAATTTCGAGATTTTCGTACCTATTTAGGGTAGCGAGAATTGGGACCCCTAAAATCTGGATATCCAAAGAAGGGCCTTTATGCAAATCTGGATCCCTTATTGAAATCAAGTCAATGCAAATATGTTGGTCAATGAAACTAGCTGGAGCAAAAGCAAAAAAATAGTCCATTCTAAAATGAATAAGCCACAAAAAATACAAAAATCACTCATGTTTTTAATAACTTACAGAAACTGTCATCCACACTTCCAAATGTACATGTAATACAGAGCATTGTCAACCTGACGTTACAGCAGCCAAGTTCAAAATGATCATAACAAATTAAGTTGACTTCTTCTACATGCGGACCCCGTGCTGTTCAATTTATCTACATGTATTTGCATAGAATGTAGATTCATCTCAATTCCACAACAACTTTGCTTTGACTTGACGGTTTGGAAGAGAGCCAGTATTGTGCTTAGCAACTGTCAAATGAGGTACACAGCTGCTTGTCGCTGACTTTTACTAAAAAACGAAGATTGAGTCACCTTCAAAGTGTGAGATGTATTCAGAAAATACCTTAGAACTTGACACCTGACCCACATACATGCATCTCAAATGTGTTAATTCAGGAATTGAAGTCCCAAAATCTTCCAACTTTAAACTTCTCCCTGCCTGCATCTCCATAAGTCACTTTCTAGAAAAGTGTAGAGTTGCTGATACTTGTTATACACATTTTTTCTGGACACTTGATGTACATTAACGAAAGCCTACATGTACATGTCTACATGTACATTACTTCACAATTAAATGAACCTTTTGTTGCCTCCCAAGAGGCTTTACAGGTTGAAAACTTAACCTGTACTACACCCCTGTATGTACCACTATAGTCTACAGACACTTACTGCAAAAGAAGTTTTAAAGAAACAACATTTTCAGTCAAGTCATTGACTCACTTTTCAATTAGGCCAACTTCCTTATGAACAAACTTGACAATACATTTTCCTGTTTGAAGAAAGGAAGCCCATTCTGATATGAAGTGGGTTTTGATAAAAACACAAACTTGAGAGAAATTGATCACTAAAGGTCAGAGTGAAATTCCTGACAAAACTAGCAGAACAAATTTGAGAATCCAAAATCACCAAATGATATCACTTATTTAACTTGTCATTTTAACTTGTCATTATAAACTCAATCAAATCAAATTTCCTTTGTTTTTAAAACTAATATTCTGTCAAAGAACATTTAAAAGGATGTTGTAAAACAAAACGAACTTTGTACATGCATTATATAGCCATATAATATACTGTAATAGATGTTGTATTATTAATGAAATCACAAATATTACTAACCCACGGTAAGTTTTCAGATAAGAGTTTAATGCTGATTTGAAAAGAATCTGAATGCATAACATTTGATCATCAAGTTCTTTAAAAAAAAAAGTTCTTTATCCCCCTTTGATCCATCTTCACAGCTCTACTATACTAACATCCAGAATATTTTGATGGAAGTTTCTTGAATTATAATAATAATAATAATAATAATAATATGTCTTGTTTACCCAGGATAGGCTCCTCAGTATTCACACTGTTCTCCCTGAGGGCCCTGCAATTATATCATAACCCCAGCTTTAGCCAAGCTATAAGGTGCTCAAGCATTCAAGGAATCTCTTCCTACCAGGTATTCATTTACCTCACCTGGGTGGAGTGTGGCAAATGTAGATTAATATCTTGCCAAAAGACATCAATGCCGAGCTAGCACCTGGAACCATGTGATCCACACTTCGGTGATGTATCCACTAGATCACAATACCTCTACAAAACAATTTTCCTAATTTTTTGTTATTCTTATATTAATAAACAAAATGAAAATTAGACTTGTCACATTCCAGGCTTTTTGTTTTTAAGCCCGCACAATTTGGATTGCTGCAGATTTTGAGTCCCCTATTCACAAACTTGGAGCTAAATACCAATTATTTTTTTTTCCATTTTATTTGATAGGTCAGAGTTTTGAAGCATGTCTTGAATAATTGAATATAGATCTACCAAACACAATCATCACAGAGTGATGTAATAATGTCTGCTCAAATACAAAAGGGTCAGCCACAATAACCAGATTCTCACTTGTACATGTAAATATGGTATCTTACATATATATAGAGCTTCAAGTGTTTTTAATTACGGCTCAACAAAATGGAACAAACAGCATTTTGTCTACTCGTATCCAAATGCAATCAGACATTGTTCAGAGACAAAAGTGCCTTGATATTCTACTTTCATATACTGTAATACTTAATTAATGATTCTTTGTATGAAAAGTTGACTGGAAACTATGATATCAAAATGATAAAATGGAATCACCTGATTCACAAAACTGGCATATAAAACATGTAGGTATAGTGTGTTTGAATCTTTGGGTAATTAATGCATACTGTACTCCTTCGATACACAATTGCCATCTGGTCAAACATGTACATGTTCATGTTCATGTATCTACATGTATGTATGGCTACATACATGTATACATGTATGTACATGTAGTATGGTATCTCAAAGTTGATATCAAGAGTTGAATAAGGAGTCGACACATATGAGGCGACATAATTACAAAGACAACTATCAACTGCAGATAGAGAGAAGGATACCAGATACTACAAGCTAATCAAAGTTATGTAATCATTATTCATTGATGCGACAACGGTGCTGGATACTAGATATGATGAAAATGGTGGACCCAGTAATCATTATTTATTGATGCACTCACTGTGTATTCCATTATTGTAGATAGAAGCTCATACATGTTATGCACATACATGTATGATGCATTCAATGATACACAAGTGCAGGTAACCTTTTCAGAAGGGGAAGCAAAGGCTACATGTATATTCATCCATCCCTTTTTGACAGGGATTCTTCTCAATTATTCATTGCAGCTAGCTGCAAACTGCATGAACATAGCTCCAAAAGATCAACATACATATATTTATAGAGAAAAAAATAGGGGGGGGGGTTTGGGGTTGTGAACTGAAAAGCAGAAAGGGCAAACTCATTTGTTTTCTCTTCCTTATCAAGCGATGGGGATTACAATTTTGTATAAAGCCAAGGACAGATGTAGCTCAGTTGTCATTAATTATTTCTACGGATTCAATAATTAAAAAAATGTACATGTACAGTAGATTATCCAATAAAGTGCCAAACATTAATCAAAATTAAGCCTTCAACAAGGCTCCGCTCTTAACCAACATGAATATTTTAGTTTATCAGAATTTCGGGAATCAAGATAATTCCCATTCTAAAATATGTGTTTCTTAGAGCATTTTGAAGGTAATGTAAAGTATTGGGAAATTTTGAAAAATGGATGGATAGTCATTCTTTAAAATTTGATATATTTCAATGCCCCTTTGGATGTATTACGAGCACATTTTTGAAAAAAATAGAAACTAATATGTATCTATAATTAGAAAATGATAAATGTTAATTATAATGAAAGATAAAACTATCTCTTTTTTCTTAATGTGAACCTTTTTGGGTGAAATTCTTCATATGTTGTAAGTAAAATGAGAACTTGAGAAGGTATAGTAAACATCAAGCAGCCCATACAAACATAGCAATGCAAAGTACACACTTGAGTGGGGTGTGTATTGTGAGTGCCATAGGCCTACATGTTAACAGACATAGAGATGGCTGTGATGGTTACAGTATCAACATAATCATGATGTATAAGTAGCCAATCTAAGCTATCCATGAATACCATTATAAAGTATATTTCCTGATGCCTTTTAGCAGTACATAAATTGCATGACAAGCTCTAATTTGCATTCAGAGCAATGAAACGTGATACGGCCACCACATAACCATCGTATAGTGTGCATGTTTACACCGTTTTATTAGCATGCATTTTAAATCATCTCAAGTTTCTAGACTGCTGCATTGTAAATGAGCCAATTATACCCTGGTACACACCGCTGTCATCAAGTGTGCTCATTAAACAAGAAATAAGAGATCACACAACAACATATGCTTACTCATTATACAGATAGATGATGATCACTAGAAAAGAAGAGAAGATGGCACTTCCAGCACTCAATACACAAACACCACAGATCAGATATCAAAGGTCCTCAGGTATAATAAACGCCTGACAGGAGATAAAATATGAAGAGAGTACGTGGTAAAGACGAATAGCAGCTAGTGAACATGGGCTGATAACTGCGGAGTAAGATGTGTGTATCATCACGCCTGATAGGGTGCATGTAATAGGAGCGGGCCTGGTTATTGCTTATTTACTGGAGGAGAACAAGTTCATGCCTGGATGCATGGAAAGCACCATGCCTTCAAAAGGCTCTACAATGAATCTTTCCATTTCCATTCAAAATATGAATTAACAATGACCATCTAACCTGCTAATCAGTCACACACAGCAATTCATCAAAAACTTTTTTGAAGGTGCATGCATACAGTGTATGGCTTATTTTCTATATCAAAGGTCTTTGTGTTTTTCTCACAAGTTTGACTAAAAAAAAGCATGTTATCTGTTGCAATTATGACAACTGACAATTTTTAGTAAATTCCAATCAAATTAATAATGTGAAAGTTCATATCTGAAGTTATTGCATTTTCTTTTAAAATGTGATCACAAGTGGACCATACAGTATGACATGGCATTTTGGATTCATTTTGCACTGCATGGAAAACTTTTTTCCATGAACGGTTCTTTGAAGCTCAAGATCAAAGTTTACCTGATAACTCATTTGATTCTGCCGAAATTGTGTTCAATTCAATTGAGAAACCAATGGGACCTGTATTCTTCCCTCCACAGGTTTTTTTTTCTATCTGTTCTTAAACAGGGCAACAACGACAACAAGTTCACTGAATTTAGATTATTTTGTATGTTATTTTATTTTTTTTTTTTATCTCAGGTGGTTTTCAAAAGGAGGGGGGGGGGGGGAAAACTGGATGATTATAAGAAATAATTTTTTCCCTGAAAAGTTTTGAAAATAATATGCCTATTATTTACCCACAATATAAAGCAGCTACATGTACATGCATACATGTACATGTATCATAACTTCCACAAAATGTACATGTTCAGTGAACACTGTATCTCTTTCATCAATGAGAAATCACTTGAATATATTTCTTCTCGAGGTTCAGTTTGAATAAGCTCCTGAAAGAATGTGAATCTATTATAATAATACGACAAGCTCCACGGGTCCGATTGTGGGCGGTCCGAAGCTCCATGGGTCCGATTGTGGGCGGTCCGATGACGTATTTCGCGTCGAAACGCATCGATCTGCGTCACTTAACGAGGCTCCGGGCTCGACGTCGGGAGAGCTATCTCCTCCCGGATGACAGGTTGAGGGGGGACGGGACCCGACCCGGGGGACGAGGAATTCTTTTCTACGTGGAAACAGCCGGGTTTTTTACCCATTCTGTCCCGCCATCGACCGGGAAATCGTAAAAAAACGATGTGACACGCTCATGAATATTATGCATGACCTGTTGCATGCATGCATGAGCCTCAAACTGTTTCAATCCATTGCCCCTAAAAAATTGTTTTTATTCTAATTTGATATTATTCTAACCAAAAGTATTCAACAAATTAGGAATGTGTTTTTATTCTGTTTATACAGTCAACAATAATGTGATAAAACGGAGATATACAATCACGCAAAAGCAACGACCTAGCTTATACTTTTGAGCATCACAGTCCGACCTCGATCTATGAATTGTCTGCCAAAATCAGAAATAAACATTTTGTGTTTGATTTTTTAGCAAATACATAATATGATAATAACAAATTATGGTGTTGTATTTTTACAATCCTGATTAGATTTATATTGAAAGTTTCAATAGCGTAAATGGCAACCGATCAAAGGTAGGTACGCACGTACCATCTCTATGGTACGTACGTACCATCTCTATACATGCATGAGCTTCGGCTGTTCTGTACATGCATTGTTCTAACAAGTGTGTGCGGGGTACGTACATGATAATGCTCAACATGATAATGCTCAACATGACACACAAAAAGCGCTATTCATCTTCGCGTGTATGTATTAAACGTGTGTGCACGTGTGTTCATGTTCTACATTGCATTGTGCAGCGCATGTATACTGTAGCGACTTTCATTCAACGTACTGATAGTTATACCTCGATTTGGTGAACCTCTAGCTTCTCGATTAAATAAAAGCACCTTAGACTACTCATTAATAATTGTTCGATAACAAAAGTTTATTTTCTGCTTCAAACGCCCGCTTGCAGCTGATTTAAATAAGTAAAATTGTCTTATTACATTACATAACAGATTTCAGATTTCATGCAGCACCTAGACCTACATAATATATTAATAACTAACTCCAAGGAGCTCTGCCGCCGCAAGCGTCGGCGAAGCTACCTGGGGTTACTGTATAACCATGGAGTTAACTCCATGGTATAACGTAATCATAAGATCATCAACGTGACAAAAGCGAAAAAAAGAGATGAGGGTCGGGTAGGGCAAAACATCGGGGCAAGCCAAATTCTGCCACCAAAATCTAATATGCATCTACATGTACATCAGTCTGCAGACTACAATTTTTGCATTTAGAAACTGAAGAGGAATAAAAAAATAAAAAAATGCCCTTGGCCTTGGTATTTGGTTAACTCTGATTATTAATAGAAACATTACTTCTCATGAGTTCAACTTCCGAGTCCGAATTCTAGCGTTAAAGAAGAAGAGATCTACTTTTATCTTAATTAATCTAAATGATTCCACGATAATTGATTGATTGATTGATTGATTTCTATTCGACAAGCTTCCAACATACAACAATATACAATAATAACAGATCAAAAATAAGTCAGCTTGAACAGGATAACCCACGAAAGCTGGAGAGCTTATTTCCAGTGGGGTCCCTTACAGACATGTATAAAATTAATAAGTTAAAATATTAATATTTACAGAATTAAAGAATTAATCTATTCTAATTAATCTATTCTAAGTAAACTAGAACTACATTTCCATTAATATAGTTGGATCTAAGTATGTAATGTTAACTTATGCATATTCATTTTTTACATAAAAAAGCAGTGAAGGGATGTTCCTTTGTCTACCTGAGGAACTGTTTATTTTGTCCGCTTTCTTTGTCAGTCATATTCATAGTGTCTGTTTTTTAATGACATCTGCAGCCGAAATTTGTGCGCCTATCTCCTTCTAAACCACGGGTGGCCAACCTTCTTTCATTGATGAGCTATTTTTATTTTCGTTTCTTCAATGCTCCGCGGGCCGCACCAGAAAAGCTCGCGGGCCGCGGGTTGGCCACCCGTGTTCTAAACCGTCCCCTTGGGGTACCGGTGCACGGTGCCATCAGCCGCCGGAGAGTCTACTCTATATCAAATTGGCTATGCTCCGCCCCATGTCAACTTCGTGTCGACGTCCAGAGCGAGTTGCGGCTTGATATTTACTCACAAATTTGGCCCCCTCCCTGGCTGCCTGTTGGATCCGCCCCTGCCCCACGCGCGCGCTCTAGAATCCCGCGGATTTCCGCGGGTCCAGCTAGTTTGTTATAAAAAGTAACAAGATCAAGCAAATTTACACAAGTGCCAAGCCTTTCCTTACCACCCCTCACAGCTGAGATGAAATGCAAACATGTTTAATCTACAAAGAACACAAATAGATTATACTTTGATACCAAGAACACTGAAACCTGTGCTAAATACACACATGTAGTATCTATGTGTATAGTCCTATACAATTAATTACTAAAACTCCAGTTTCTTACAAGTGAATTCCATACATTAGGCAAGTTGATCCTTTTTAGTCCTTAACACTGAGGCACACTGGTTGCTTGCATCCGACTCCGGAAAAATTTCATGCAGCTAGCCAAATATGAAGTCAAACAAACAAATTAATAGCCAAATATGAAGTTGAACAAACAAATTAATAAACAAACAAGTATATAAAGATAAACAAACAAGTAAATAAAAAATCTAAATTCATCAATTGATTTATAAATTGATAAAATAATATGTGAATACATTAATCAATTAATTAATGCAAGAATAAATACAATAATAGCTTGCTTGGTAGATTGCTACCCCCTCCCCCCCCCCCCCCCACTCCATCTTGAAAGTACTCATCTACACATACATGTAGTATTGTAAGTAGTAAAAAGAAAGAATCCTCCCCTCTCCTTTTCCTTGAAAGTAAATATGTCATTTTTAACCTCAGAGGAAAAGTTTTTTAATGATTAAATTAAATGTAATTTTATCCTTTGGTGCAAGTATCAAAAGCAGGAAGACATTTAAAACAATAGAAGTGTTATTTGTTTCCTTGAAAGATAGTTTCTGTACAGGAAAAAAAAGATGAAAAGCTACCGGACGGTTTGCCTCGTACAGTATGAACACTGCATTGCAAGGCCCCATTGTACTAGTACATGTACAATTGTACATAATAAGGTAGATTTTCTACAAAAAGAAATCTGTTCATATTGTCTGACATCGAAAGTGAGATATGCTTATATAACAATGACATTTAAATACATGTACAGGTGCTCTACATGTACAAAAATTATTGATTAATGATGCACGGCTGTCCTCCTTTTAGCTGCCTGTATGCTACAGTTAATTAGCTTAATTGGCTCTCTAATTTCTATACAATTACAGTTGTATGTGTGTGACTGTGATATAATACAGTCACAGAGCTTGTTCTTCTACTCACAGAGATGTTACTTGTTACTCATTTTAAATGCATTCAATGCCCTATGAGGAAAAAAAAATCATGCCCCTCAAAACTGAAGATGCTCCCCTTAATCTACATGTACTCAGTATGGCATTCAACTATCTACATGTACATTTATTTCTTGCTAAAACTGCTACTTTGCATATCTTATTATATCTTTTCATATCTGAACTAATAATGTTAACAAGACTGAAATCAAAGTACATGTACATGACAAAGTGTAGACAGGTTTACATACTGTGCACTTTTTCTTTTTTTTCCTTTCTTCCTGAGTGACAATTTTCATGTTTATGCCAATTTGTCGGGAATTGTATCCCAACGTGCATTTTGTGCAAAGATTCAATGACACACTTCTAAGAAAAGGTGGTCTGAATTTAGTAATCTCTCTGAAGAAGTGAATCTTTACAAAAGCAAGAATCAAATGCAAAAAATTAAATACCTTTTTCATTCAGGGAGCTCTTCTTGAAATTTATAATATTAAGCAAGTAAAAGTAAGATTAACTCAACATTCTTTTATGAATACTATTATTTTGTTTTGTTTTGCTTCTTTAAATTGCTTCTTTAGCAACAAAAATTAATTTCTCAGTCATTTTGAGACATACCAAGATTTAAGATTGTTGACAAGAAATCTTTAAATATCAAAGATACTGTGGGGATATGTAAATGTTTATTACTTTGGAAATAGGAGCACTATTTTCCACCCTAGTGAGTAATGACTACTGTATATACCTGTAGAAGTATTCATTTATTTATTATTACTTGGCAATTTTCTAATTTTGGAAAAGATGGAAAAGCAATGGCGAATGTGTAATATGTTATGGCCTATTTAAGAAAATTCCTGTCGCCAAATGTACATTTACAATGTAATTAATACCGTTAACAGCTGGATTGCCTTTTTGAAGAGCGTCCTGTGCGATCATAAGTTAATACCCTTGGTACTTTGATATAAATTGACAACTGCCCTAAATATATCTACCGGTATACTGATTACCAATCTGTAGGTTAGAAGGCTGGAAACTACATGTACAATTGTACATGTATTGTCAAATGCCCTTGTTATTTCTTGCAGTGAGGCTGTTTTTGTGAGAAACCATAAAAAAGGTGTTCTGATCAGGGACCATCAAGAATAAAGGGCAAGTCCATCTTGATATTGAATTAGTTCTCACTAAAGCACAAAGAATAGAGAAAAAACCAAAAGGTCAAATGACTATTGAAGACCCCATTTGTAAGGATAAGAAAGATATGAATTTTTAAAGTTAAACAATGAAACATGAATTGGCAACTCTGATACATCTTCTGAGGTTCTGCCCAATTTACATGTACCTGTATTGTACAAACTTCATAAATGTCCATTTTCTTGGTTATAGATTTGTCTTATATGCGGGTTGTGCATGTGCAACATGTGCAATAATTATATCTAGGGTGGTAAGGGAGCCTGTACAGTGTATGATTGAAATTTGAAAGTTAGAATAATTAATATTTGAAGCTTATCTTTCTTATACAGTAGAGCGACATGGAATCCTGTACATCAAAAGCAAAGCATTTCAATGAGTGGTACACTTTAATTTATTAATTTAATCAGGGACAAGTCCCTGATTTAATTTATCTAAAATGATATACCGGTAACTGAAGAACTAGAAAGCAATTCAAAAGATAACTCCACACCACGGTCACCACAATTCTTCCAACAAGGTTAAAAATGTACCAATCACCAAAACATGTTTTGGTCTTGATGTAAGGAGTTCCATGTTGCTATACTGTAGTCAAACTATGAGCTTCAACATATATTACTTTGCAGTTTAAATACATTCCCTGTGAACTGTAAAATGACTTGTTGAGTACTAAACGTGCACTTACACACTCGCTTAGAATAGGGAGTGCACGCAACCCAAGTCCGAATTGCATTCTGTCCATTCTATACGCAAGGGTTTACCTGTATTCTCTATTTTCTTCATACTCTTTAATACCGCTTTAACGCCAGGTAAAGTTTGTTGTAGGTCATTTTATACATTCAACCTATAATCTATATATACAACTTTTTCTTCTTTAGGTAACTGGTACAATTTAAAGTCTCAGATACATGCACATGTACTGTATGTAATAGACATGTATTTATTTAAAAATAGGTACCAAATACATGTAAATTCAAATATCTCTTTTAAACCAATGCTATGATTACCACTACTACTTGCACATTTGTAGTCCTATAAATAGTAATATTGTGGAATTGGTGCAAGCATGATTAAGCAAATTGATATTGAATACCTTTAACTTCCATAGTAGTTTACGTTTTATGGAACTATAAGTGATTACTCTATGAGTAATGTATATCTTAAAGGTAAAGACCAGTATTGGTAACGCCCCAATTTCAAAAAATGAAATGGAAGCTCTCATTACCAATCATGTGAAAGAATATGTTTTGACTAATACATGATGATAAAAAATTTGCCGGGAAACCGCCTACTAATTCATATGTTTGGTAAATTTGTTTCTCTCATGGTCGTGTGAGAGATTTAGGGTAGTCCCATATACATCTTTCTGTGTATAGTGCTTGTAACTTTACGAAGAATGGGCCAAATTTCTTATCATTTTGATGATTCCAGAACCTTGCAGATGCTAGATGCTAGATGATCAACCTTTTCTGATCGATTCCACAACGTTGCTTTCACAATTATGCAATTGCATGACCATTACTGGTCTTTACCTTTAATTACGGTAGCAGGAAGAAAGGGCCCCTGCATAAATTCCACAAACTTCCTCTCGTTTCAGATGAGTACAATATACATGGACATACAGAGTACATTTAACTAATCCTAGAAACTAACTGGGGATAAGGGGCCTTTACGGTATGAGGAGCACAAAGTTTAAAACAATAATTAACGATTATAGTTTCCTTATGAGTTATCCAATTTTACTCAATTTTTGTTTGTTCTGTTTCTCTTGTTTTTCTGCATCTATTAAAAGGAAATTATTTTGGAGTGGATAAGGACAAAAATGAAACTTTTCAACACTTTTGGATGAAAACAGTAAAAACTCTGTCAAAACTGTTTTCCACTACATCTAAACGAAGCTTTCATTTTTTGAAAAATCAAGGCCATTAAAGCTTAACAGTAAATAATCAAAAACACATTTCCACTGCACATGCCACTGGTTAAAGAAAGTACATCCTTCCACTCGACTGACCGTTTTCTGAGAAGAAGAACATGTACAGCTGCTGTCTTGCTAAGAATGAGCTATATCATTGAAAGTGATACCAACAAACAAGGCTACCATTTGGATGTTAGAGACAGGGATCAGCATAGAGTCAGTTTGTTAAACACCAGACTCTTCCTGTATGGTTTGTATCTGGCATACAGCTTGCAGAGGAAACAGATGTACCTTTTAGGCTACTACTTGTCAATAGTTACATTCAGATATGCTGGAAGATTGTTCAGTTTTGATTTCAGAAAGAAAAAAATTGCCCAACTGGAGGTGTTGTTTTAAAGTCTTTGAATGATACAATCATGTACATGTACATGTACATGTACACTACATCCTAGACTCTTATGCCACCGATTCCAGAGACAATAATAATACACCAGTTTACGGTCAAAAAGTGCGCATGCGGAGACATGGGCGCCATTTTAATTTACGAGTAAACAAACCACTGACCTCTAGAGGTCAGTGGTTTACCCGTAAATTAAGATAGCGCCCATGTGGGCGTGCAGCGCAGGCAGTGACGTAACAATACATGCGCATCTGAAAACATTGATGACGCAATGTTTACGCGCATATTAAAATGGTGGCCTTAACAGTAAAAGGGTGTATTATAATACAGCTGCTGACTTAGGCCTTTCCACTTTGTGGCATGTTTCTCAAGATATCCTTCTTACAACTTTGTTCACACTTTTTTTGCTTAGCCCCGAACTAGCCTTAGCCCTGGACATACTTTTTGGCTTTTCACACACACGGTTTTATTCATTAGGGCACTTTCTGCAGCTGCGCACTTGCTCAATCGCGTGGTCGAACGGTACGGCAGCATGCACAGTAACCCTGTAAGTTAGAGCTATGATCGAATTGGCAGTTCGGCTCCTGATATCGGTATCATATCGGCAGATTGGGAGGGAAATCTGATGATTTTGTTTGTTTGAAATCTGCCTCCCAAATTACCAAAATTTGACAATTTTGAGTATTCTTAGACCTAAAATCTCTCATACCTAGGATAATTCTCTCATTTAAAGTTGTTGTAGTCCATTTTTAAAGCTATTTTCATGCCACTTCCGAGATAGCACTTGTGCAAATAACCCAAAAATATCCACAGATCTTTTACACGTTAAGACATCCCTCTTTGAGTTTTAGAATCACTGCCAAAGTGATGGAGACAGGTGCTTCATGAATACTGTGTTTTTTGGCCCTCTAGTAAAGAATACTTCCGCCTGTGCATCATAGAATGTACTACCAGTGCATACCGTAAATGAATAATTATTACATAATTTATAAGATCATGTATCAAGCAGTCGTCTCAATGGGGTTTTGCTGTTTTGTACAAATGACCTGTATCTGCCCATGCGCAGCTCCTATCCAAGAAATTACTTAATATCTTGAAATAGCTGAACAAAAGATTAAAAATAAAAGCAAAAAAAACTGACCAAAGGGACAATACACAGAAATGAAACCAATGTCAAATGACAAACATGTAAAGTTGCATGAGGTTTTTAGCCTACTTACTGGTACTTGATGAATCAGCTCTTTCTTTGGTATCACCATGGCCTTTTGTCTCCTCTTCCTTCTTCTTACTATGGATCATCTTCTCCATCCCTTTACCAACTTTCTTCTTGGCCTTCTTCATATTCTTTCCTGCTTTTTTCATGAAGTCCTTTGCCTTGGTTTTTTTCTTTCCCGTAGAGAGATCTTGAGTTGATGATCCTTGGGATGATGGCACCAGGTGAGTCTGCGATCCTCCTCCAGACCCAGTGGATGATGGGGCTGCTGATACACTGGGCATCATCCGAAGTATCCTGGCATCCTCACTTTCCTCCTCACCTAATGAGTGACATGTGTCAGATTCCATTGATTCATTACTACCATAAGCAGATGTCTCACCTCCAGGTGGAATCAACGGAACGTCCACTCCTCGTTCCTCATAGTCCTCTGCTCTCACATGTTTGTGATTGTCCACTGTCGGGCTTGGAGTGGAAGTTCTAGTTTTCTTTTGAGCTGGGAAGGCACTAGTGACTCTTTGGGCTGCTTCTGCAATCTCTGCCAATGTCCTCTTATCGGGAGACGTCTTGGAGCTTGATGTCTCTCCATCTTTTATGGTCTCAGGCGATTTCACACGGGCTGACTGTGGTGGTTTAGTGTACAAAAGTTCAGAAGGTGATTTTCTGGGAGGCGAGGCTGGATTTGTAGCAGGCGTCTCTTCTTGATTAGTTATAGCACCATAAGATTTCCTCGGACTTGTTGCTGGGGAATCGTTATTCTTCACGAGTGAATTTGGTTCCTCCTCATTTGGAGACCTGTAACAGCAGCACAAGCAGGCCATGGTTGGTTACTAATTCAGCTATGGCCTCTGAGAAATGTCTGAGCTTTGCATGACAGGATCTTGATTCAACATGCTGGGAGCAACAATCTATATGGTGAAAAAGACAATAGATCAAAGGATGAATCATAAAACCACAAATTACAACTTAATTTTTTGTGATCATGTGTATGGCTGGCATTACTTGAATCCCATGACTATATTGCACAGGAAATAACACGCTGGCTTTTTGACCCTGAATTCTTGCCAACGACATCAAACATTTCCTTCATGTTCATTAGTACTACCAGCATTTAGTAAGTACACATGTGGTGTACAGTGCTGCTAATTCAGTGATTAGCCTACATGTAAGCTAGAGATCAAGGCATGATGAACCATAGGCCTGTCTTCATCAGGCTCCAGATCCGTTGCCAAATATCTCGCTATTTCAACTATCTTGATCGCAAATTATCCAGTTAATTTGCGTCTTCATCAGCCCCAAGTTGCAATTATCGAGATAGTTGGTCGAGATAATCATCCCAAGATATCTTGGGCTAGTTTGCAAAATATCCCGCTATTTGTCCGGTGCGTCTTCACCAGCCCAAAACATCTCGAGCTAATTTTTCAAGCTCAAGTTTCTAGTTTCGAGGTAGAGTCTCAAGCTGATGAAGACGCGATTTGTAACTTCTGGATTATTTCCCAAATCAGAAATAGCGGGCTATTTGGCAATCTCAAGCTGATGAGGTATACCTTGTGAGGCTGAATATGGTTTATGACCTGCATGTAAAATAAAATGACAATTCAATATGGTACATGCAGATTGATTACATGTAATCACAACCTTATTGACATGAATATTGAAGAAATGGTATGCTGTTGCTTAATTGAAATGTTGTCTTTTTTCATCATAGACCATTTGCATTCTAATAAGTCATTTGCCAGGTAGGTTGGTTTAAGATTGAGATCACGCTTTCTTCTTAAAGTTGATATTCTAAGACAATCCCAAATATTGAGATAATTACATCAATAGAAAGCTTTTAACCCCCATAATAACACTAAATGGTGTCCAACTGACAAAAACAAGTTTAGAATGGTGAATTTATGCAAGTAAACTCTACCAAAATATCTAAGTCTGAAACCCGGAAGTGCATATAGAGTCGGGCCTCTATCACGAACAAGGATACAGTACCAGTTAAACATTTTATGTTGTAACATATCAAACTTGAACGAGATCATGTAAGCGCGCTTCCTCTATAAAAATATTTTGACAGCGTCTAAGATTAGTGATCGAACGATATTCATCCGCGAGTGATGCGGCTCTTGCACGAACGTTCGTGAGCAGAATCGGGATGTAAGACCAGGACGCTGATCTAGGCGCGGCTTGCTTGTGATGGAACGTACATGTGCTAGTTATATGTTTATCGGCAATTGCAAGAGAATGAAAGCGACGTTAGCAGCTAAGAAAAACAACTAACAAAGACCTGCTCCTCAGTGACTACCGGTGTCAGAATTGGTAGATCGCACAATGCACAGCATGGAAGAAGATGAAGGATCTTCAGGGCCAAGGAAGGCGAAAGACATGGGAAAAAGGATGAAGAAACTATCGGAAGATCGCTGTATGGTAATGAACTGTGGGTCCACTTACCAGACAGCTACTGTTCACTCCGTGCCTCGGCCGATTTCAACACCGAAACAAAAATTACATGGTGAAAATATCGACTAATAGCACATCATTGGCATGTACATGTATATGTCATAATTTTTAAAAGGGGAATTGATACTAATACTATGAAATATAAGGGGAAGGTATAGAATTGTACCGGTACATAGAATGATGATTTATTAGACTTTTCAGCCTTTGAAACAAAATAAGCAGAAAATCGTATCTCTCTGCACATGCTTTCTATGGAACATCTGGGCAGGAGAATTCTTTCCCGGACGTGATGTCATAAATAGTAGACCAGCGCCGTGACTGATTTTCTATGCAAAGAGAGGCGGATATTTTTCGACATTTCAATTGAGGATTTCGAGTAGCCCAAATTTTTTTGTGATATACTATGTAATTGAAAAACTTATAAATAGCATACAGTATGCTTGCCGTAGGTACCAAATTAAGGGACATTTATTTGCTTAGAATATCAGCTTTAAAACAGAAAAAGTGCAAGAATTGTGAAGGTTGTTTAATGGACATACAGAAGATGTTCTTTAATCAATTTCAAAATCAAAACAAGCATAAAAACTAAGGAACTGACACTTAAAAGTTATTTGCTAGTCAATCTTGGTGTTGAAAAGTTTTTCATAAATTTTTTTTGATCAATAAATGATTGGAGGGTAAATCTGCTTGAGAATAGAGAGTAGAAACCGGGCAGATCTGGATCTTGTGTGTGGAAATCAAACGTTGCATTACTCATACCTCTCAATTCTTGATTAAAAATTAAATTTAAATGTCTATAGAAACAACAATGTACATCATGTTTCCAAATTCCATGAATGCAGTTTGTGCATCTCCCTTTTGTCATAGGATGAAGAGGATGATACTTGAAATAACCATAAAATAGTGTACTGACTATAATCCAGGTTTAAACCTGGACTATAGTTAAAACATATTAATGAATACTGGCCAAATGCTCAAACAAGGGTAAAAAATTGACCTCTACAAACTCTTACCACATACATCTACCGTATTCAGTTCATCTTCCAATTAGTAATATGCAATATACACTGAATACATGTACAGCAGCCTTTTCACACACAGCTAAAATTCATCGTATCTAGAGATGATTAGAATCACTCAACAGTTTTAAACATGTTTATAGACAAAATTTCCCAGTGTGAACATCGTTTATACGATGTTGGGATAGATACGAAGTCGCGGTGCACACGCCCCTAAAAGCAGGCTGCAGATACGAAGTTCGTATCTAGTGAGCTTGACATTTTGTGTGTGAAAGGTTATTCGTGTTTAAACGTGTTTTAGACGTGTTTAAACTGGATGGAGCATGCGCTTTGATTGATGTGAAATGACCTTCAATGCGCAATGGCACTACTGCGCATTTTACGAGCAGTAGTTAATCACGAAACGATTAACGATCGCACCAAAATTTTTTGTGTGTGAAAGGCTCGTGATTAGTTTAAACACGTTCGAAACACGTTTATACTAGTCATGTTTATAGAATTTTAGCTGTGTGTGAAAAGGCTGCAGTACACGCTGAAAATCTCTGCAACACGATTACAACTTTTTTTTTTATAACGCGCTCTTCATGTATATGATTCACCTTAATCATGTAACTGTGTAATCGTGTAGACTTACACGATTGAAGACTGTCGCTCTGAATAGTGTAATCTTGTAATTTAGTGGGATGATTAGACCAGATGCAACAAACGTGTAACCGTGTACCGGTAATCGTGTAAATTTACACGATTGAAGACTGATTCAGCCTTTTGTGTGCTTAGTTTCTCTTTGGGGCAGGGAAGTTGAGAACAATGACAAGCTTTTATTAAAACTTCAATCAAAACATTTAACTACCGACATGATTATGGTTTCTTGCACAATTCATTATGGGCTGTGCCTATTGAAAACAGTGTCATTGTCATAAACTTCGCGATCGATGCCTCGCTTGTTTCTTGCACAGGCCGATTACATGATATATCCATCAACCTGAATTGAGAAATCATATAATCTTACACGATTTCAAAATTTCGTTTATGACCACAATCACTAATCCAATAGCCATGCCATCAGAACATATTGTCTATTTGGAACCAGAAGGACAATGACCTCTGGAAAATGCTGAGTTACAGCCCTTAATTGTAACTCAAAACAGATGACATCATGAAATTTCACTAATCTACTGTGATGTTTCAGAAACTTGAGGTTAAATGCAGGTTCTCCTTTTATCCCTTGAAATGTAGGACATCATATTAAACATCTTTCCACATTTTAAAAATACACTGCGCAATCAACAGGGAATAGTTCTTTGTACTTTCATTTCATATGTGTCAGAATTAATTGCACTAACCTTGATAGAGCCTTAGATGATGACAATATGTCCATTTTACCTTTTTAGAGAGTACAGATATTACAGGGACACAATGTACATGTATATTGTACATGTAAAAACAGACATTGACTCAAAAAAAGGTCAAGCGTAAACTTCATAATTGTTTACTTCCATGATTTGGTTTGCATTTCCTCTCAGGAAGGCATAATAAACTCAATACTACAAGTTATCTTGAGTTCTGAAAGAAACTTGCTTAAATTGTTCATTATGCCGTAAATCGATGGTTTGGATCAGCACAAATAAATGTTGTTTTTTAAATATGCTGGGAATCACATCAAATAAAACCATTTGTTCCACTAAATCACTGATCAACATGTGGTCAGGACTACCAGCTCTTCTTTCTTGTAATATTCATTTGCTCATTACTGAGCAATTTTACATTTTTACCAAAATTGTTTTGCAAATTTTATCAAACTAAACAGGCAGTGTAAGTTGGGTTCGAATATGTGAAATTATGTATTCCATGTTTAATCACAAGATTAGCTTTAATCAATGCTGTGTAATTATCATTTTTCTCATAAATTAAGATTTAAAATACAATACCCGGTAGGTTGTCATAACAGCACTCATTTAATCTAGGATATTTGCATAGGCTCTAGTTCTATAATTACACAATGTGTTCAGGTAAAGAATGGTTACTCTTTTCTTCCTCAAATATGTGCATGTGGGTACCTTTATTTCACAGTTTATTCCCATGGAATAGTGCCTAATGTGTATATCAAGTATGAAACAAACAGAAACAGTTAAAGGGCATCACATAAAAGTTTGTTGATAACAATTACAACTTTGTGGCAAAGAAATAGTTAATAAAGCCCAAAGCATTCTTAGTCTACTTTTGCTTCTTTCTTAACAAAATTTAGATGTACTGGTAAGTAGACTTGAGATGAAACTGGGTGATTATTGAGTTATAAAATGCATACAAAATACAAATATACTATTGATCAAACTAACGTTAGAATCTAGTAAGACTAATTTATTAGGTCTTACAATGGTAAACTAACATACAAATATTCAAAATTCCTTTTATATTTTTCATTGATTAATGAAATGAAATTAAAATACAAATACACTCTTGATCTTTAACATTAAAATTATTTGTCTCTACTCTCTAATAACAGTTAAGTTAGATGGCTCTACTTGGTTGCTTTTCTTCATGACCATGCCATGGTAACAAATCTAAATCTAAAAGATCCAACTGTTAACTGTTTCTCAAGAACACATGGAGTAAAACAAATGTGTCAGACTGTGAGCATTGAAAAAGTCAGCTGTGTAGAAGAATATTACAGCACACAGGTAGATTTTACTACTATATTATAATTATTAGAAATAGTGTAGACCAAAATCGGTCTAGATCCATTGAATTCATGTGGGATTTATATGTAATTGTAAATCTACATGTACATGTAGATAAATATTCTGCCGAGATGTTTGCCTTCACTGAAGTTTTGTCTCGCATCTTGGACGGGGTCTGCTCACTATTTATAAGAACCAATATTTATAACAGACCGCTATTAATTTAGTCATGCGTTATGGCTGGATAGCGGTCCTTATTTATTAATGCACAGAGAACATTAGCTTACATTTAGCGCATGCGCAGATCGTTCATCCGACATGCCTCATTTTCATAAGTTGGCGCCTAGCCTAGCCGACATGGGCCCTTCAGATTGGCTATCGCTGTTCTCTATTCTCTATTCACTAAATGATATAAGATATTTGTGCGAGGAGCAAGCTAGCGATTTTCTGTTTTTTGTGTTTGCAATGCTGTGCGTGTGTCAGTTATGTGTGTAGTGCGTCACCTGTTTAAATAATAATATTACGTATTGACTTTGCCATTGAACTTAAGTTGCGCTTAAGTTAAGTAGGCCCTCTCTCACTTAAATTTGAAGCCACTCGAGCGGAACGGCCAATGAGAGCGCGTAAACGCACTGTACAGCACTCAATGCGCAAAGTTCTCCGTGTAATGGTCCTTATTAATTACCGGCCGGTCCTCATCATCTTAGTTATGGATAGCGAGCTTGACCCTCTTATGGATAGCGAGCTTGACTCATCTTAATCCGACTTTGGATTGAAACCTGATTTTAGATTTAGAACTGGTGTAGCTTGTACAGCATCAAAACTAAACTTAACTTATTAAGTCAAAAGATGTTTTACTTTGTTTTTTAAATCCTCAAAAGTCACAGGAGTCAAACTAAAGCCAAAGGCAAGCCAACAAATGTTTCCTTTCTTCCTTTCTTGCAGCCCCAATTTTGAGCGATAAAAACACCTACCGTTAACTGAAACGATATCCATTTATTTTTTAAAGCATCTTAATTTAATTCAATTGATTATTTTATTGTTTGGAAAGCAGTAACTGTCATTTCCGTTGCATTATTAGAACAGCAACTTAGTCTAACTCCCGCCGCTGCATGCACACCATTTTTAGTGTCAGTGCAGTGGTGAAAATTTCGAGTACCCGGTCCCCGCCCGAAATATTCAAGTCAAACCTGGGTTCGGCAAAACCCGTGATGACTCAGGCCTACCCCAGATGCCCCCCCCCCCAAAAAAAAAAAAAAAAAAAAAAAAAAAATTAAAAAAGGAAAAAAAAATTTAACTAAAAGATAAATTTAAAGAAAGGAGGCCAAAATATTAAAAAGGAAAAATATTAAAAAAGAAAAAATCTTAACATAGGGTCTAAAAAATAAATTAAATCATTTAAATATACCGGTAACCCTTTTTAATCATTTCCTAGCTCCATTTATTAAACCTCAAAACACCCCCTAAATTATACTTCGGTGAAAGAAGCCCGTGCTGTCCGTCTTGAAAATGCATAGGATGGGGCCTTGTTCACAAGTATACAGTATAGTCATGATACAGGCCCCATGTCCGTGTTGTAGAACATGCAACGCCGTTGCGCGGGGCCTATATCACGAGTATATATAGCGAGTTGAATAGGAGACTCCTATAGACTCGTGATACAGGCCCCGCTGCTGTGTTGAATTGTGCGCGATGAAACTTGTAACTTGTTTGCCAAGACCAAATAAAATATCTTTTATCTTGTATCTTGTATCTTGTAGCGCGGGGCCTCGATAACGAGTATAGAAGTATAGTCGTGATACAGGCCCTGTGTCAGTGGTGTAGGACGCGCAATACCGTTGCGCGGGGCCTCGATCACGAGTAGGCCTATATAGTGAGTTGGCTGAAGCCTAGCCCTAGATCTAGTATAAAATTATAATCGATTCAAAACAGTTGCAGGGCCTATATCACGAGTATGCCACCAAGATACAGAATTCTTTATGCAGGCCACTTGAACAAGGTCTAACTTTAGAACTCTAGATACTTCGATAATCTGGACGGACGAGACCGCAGCTGGCCACGTACGGTCAGGTCAATTCGCCCAAGCCCGACGGCCACGGGAGCAGGGCCAGGGTGGTAGGACTACAGCAGGTAAACCCGCACACATCGATTGCCATGTCAGGGACCGACTACAGCACTGCAGCCTGCAGCCACACAGCCAGGTATTTACAAAACATTAAATAAAGTTGTTAACTTGCAAACAGCAATGATTTTCTATATATATACAATGTCAAGGTCTTTGCACTTTACAGTGATCATATTCATAACAAGCAATTCATTTAGTGAAATGATCTTTCTCCTTTTAAATCAAATCGGAAAACTTACCGAAAAAGTTGATCTCGTCTGCATGCACCGCCCACAACCATTTACAAAGTACATGAGCGTAAAAATTGACAAACTCATGAATAATAAGTATGAAACAAAGACCAACTTAGATGAATATTCATTTGAAATACAAATTATAGGGATGATTTGATATTGACAATGTAGATGAGGATGATACTGAGGATGATAATGATGATAATGATGATGATGATGATGATGATGATGATAATTATGATGATGATGATGATGATGATGATTCGAATGAAAGAAGAGATGATTTTAATATGATACAGATTGAAGAGTTGAAATGTTACCTTGAATTTTAACTTTGGCCTTAAATAAATGAGTAGAGGCAACATGATTTAATAGGGAGAAAGTTCCATAGGTTTGGACCATGGTGACTTATGGATCTAATAAAGTTCGGGTTGACTAGATGAACATTTGAGGAATTATTGGTAGGGTAAGAGTGAATGGCTTTATTTATAGTGTAACAGTTTTGAAATTGAGAGAGCATAATATAAATACTTAAAGTAGTCGCCCGAAGAAATATGAATCAAAAGTGTTTTGAATTGATGTAAAATTATTTTCCTTTGCAATAAGTGTCCATTTTCCATTCTCATAAATCTTGAAATTATCTTGAATAAGTGCCCTTTTTAATCTCTAGTAAGTGCCTCTTTTCAGGTACGAGAAGTGCCCCTTTTCACTTGTGATAAGTGCCCCCTTCACCTCTGATAATTGCCCTTTTCAAAACTGAGAGGTGCTCCTTTTACTTTGACAACTGCACCTTTTTTCCTTTGTAAGAAGTGCTCCTTCTCCTTTTAATAACTACCCCTTTTTTAAACTCGGATGAGCACACCTTTCATTTTAACATGCGCCTCTTTTATTTTCTAATAAGTGCCCTTTTTCCTTATGATAAGTGCCCCATTAAAAAGAGAGAGCTCCTTCCCCTTCTCATAACTACCCCTCTCCCTTTCTAATAAGTGCCCCTTTTCCTTATGATAAGTGCCCCCATTAAAAAGAAAGAGCTCCTTCCCCTTCTCATAACTGCCCTTTTAAAAATCTGAACGGTGCCCCCTTTTCATTCAACAAATGCACATTTTTCCTTTATTATAAGTGCCCCATGATTATCATTAGTTCCCCTTTTCATATCTGGTCAGTGCCCCTTTTCACCTTTGATAATTCCCCTTTTTATAATGATACGTGCCCCTTTTCCTTTCTAATAAGGGAGTAAAGGGACCTATCCCCTTTTCACCTCTTATAACTGCCCCTATCAAAATCTGATGGGTGAACCTTTTCCGTCAACAAATGCCTATTTCCCATTTTCGTAAACGCCTTTTTTCATCACTGGTGAGTGCATCTTTTCAGGTGAAAAAATGCCTCATTTTCACCTCTTATAATTATCCTTTGTACTTTGACACGTGCTCCTTTTCTTTTCTAATAAGTGTCTTATCCCTTTCGATAATTGTCCCCTTTTCATGTAATCATTAAACGTTCCCCTTATTTAAAGCGACTAAGAGCAATTTCCCCCAAAAGTTCGCTCGCTGCGCTCGCTAGCATTTAAAGAAGATATAATTATGTTACTTATCAAAGGTCTTTTCATTCTTCCATTATGAGAATATGCTTATAACCCCATCACGATTGGCTTTTTTCCTCTTTATAAGATGTAATTTTTCGCACTGCGACCTTACAGATCTTAAAAAAAAATTCTCGCTCGCTTCGCTCGCTCATAAATGCATATTTAGACATCACATCCAACTGTAAAGTATGATGCTTAAGCGATATATTGTATAATGTATGAAGAGAAACAAATATTGAAATCATCCCTGATAATGTATTCACAATGTAGGGGTATATACCAATGTCTAAAAAATGGTATATTTTCGCTTTGAGATTTCCCACTGTAGGTGCCCTTTTGCCCCAGAAAGTGCCCTTTTTTGTTGGTGCCCCCCCCCCCCCCACTTTGGAAGTCGCTCGGCCGCCCCTGATTAAGTTGATTTGTATGAAAGCGGAAAGAAAGAAAAACAGAATGGCAAAAGCTTGAAATGAATCGGACCATGCAATAGTGAAGTTATGAATATTTAAAATATGATATACAGTGTCGCTCATATAGTTGGAATATTTTGTTAAACCCCAATTTATGGAATTATTTTGACAATGATTTATTCCTAATAGATCTAGATAATAGTACTATACATTCTCAGATTTTATTGAATAATTATTTGCCAGTGTTTGTTTTGTGTGACCAGGGAATCCCTTGTGTGACTGCTAAAGTATGTGTATGCTACTATGCTTATCAACTAGGGGACATATGCCCTTAAAGGGCAGGCTTTACTACTTCAGCTAGAAGCCGGATTAGACCACCCAGCGAGCCGGCGAGGTCACTGTGACAGGTGGCTATCTGCATTAACTCAGCTCTCATTTAACATAAGAAAAAGAGGATCATGAGGATCATGGGGGACCAACAGGCACCGATTGGGGAAGTTTTCTATATAAAGGGAGCAAGTAGCTACAAGTAGGACAGTGCGCCTTTAAGTCACAAATGACAGTAATGAGGATTAGTGCCCCACAAAAGGGCATTAATATGGCCCATCATATACGGTTTTGGGCCTCACAGTTAATTACGAGGCCATTGCTTGGCCAATGAACCATGAGTGTAAGCAGCGGGGGTAGGATAGGGGGCAGTTCCCACAAATACAAATACAATTTTTAAAATGCAATAAATTATCAATAATCCATTGAATTTCCCCCCGGTCGACCAACATAAACAAATCTTCTGTACGGCAATGCATTATGGCTCAAGGCATGGGCACACGGAAAAAAAAAATTCTGTTGGGGACCGCGGGGGCAAATTCAATGAATTATTGATAATTTTATTGCATTTTCTTAAATATTGTGTGTATTTTTTGTTGATTTGCTTGTTTTTTTTTCACCTTGATAAGTCCAGGCCAGGGAGTTCTCCTATCTAATTTCGACCGTCGACATAATAATAGACTCAGCAGAGCAACTCATGAATATTCACTCATCCGCTCTGAGTATGGTACTTATTATTCATGAGACTGTCCATTTTTACGCCAATCGTAACATGTAAGTGTAAACAAGATCAAGAGTGTGGGCTGGCAAATCATCACATCAAGCCTAGCCTAAAGTCAAAGTCATCATTCATTCATTTGCATCAAGCCAAGTTATCAAGGACAAACTAAGTCTTCAAGGACAAGGCAGGTACCTTATTTTTGTGATTTTGTGAGACTGTAGTAGTGATTATTGGTAATCCCATGAATTGACGATGCCACACGATCGAGGGAACATCTCTGTCATCTGTGCAGTTCCGCAGCGGCCGCGGCGCGACTCTGCTCCTCCGCCATTAACTGCCACACTGGTCTGGCAGCGACCTTGCGTTTATAGCTTACTTACTTAGATTGGTGGGTTCAACCCGGGGTTGGCGTCAAATTTGAACTTGGCAGCTGCCAGCTAGGCTCACTTCAAACGTCTTGACCAAAAATGTATGTCTCTTTCGTTTATTTAAATTAGCCTCTTATTTGGGTAGGGTCGGCTCTTTACTTTAGTTTTGTGCAAACTTTATTGGCTTGATCGAGCCACCAAACTAGCCACCAAATTTGGACTAAAATGTATTTTTAATTTAGCGGGCTCATATCCGTTGCATTTATTCTCGAGAATTAGGCCTAACAAGTTAGGCTAATGTACATCGGTTTGACTTACACCAGATTTACTGTATGATGCGTTTAAGGGTCTTTTTCTGGATTTTGAACCTTCTCTGTGTTGAAATTCTTGCAGCCGTATTTTAAACTGTTACTATCAATGGATGACGTCATCTTCCTTCAATTTGCCTTTGATCGAGATTTCTCCTTGATATTTTCAACATTCTCACCTTCTATCTAAGAGATATATATGAAAAATTGATTCAACAGAGGGACAGATTTGCATAGAGATGTTGACCCAACTCAAACCCAAGGAGAGTCTGGATAGATGATATGTGCTTGCCTTGACAAAGATGGCCTTTTATATCAAGCCACCAGAGGGGTTCGGAGCCCTTGAGAAGCTGAGGGTTTATGCCTTGAGACGGATGAACTTCCTTATTGAGGTGCTCAAATGTGCTGAAGCAACTGACTTTCAGGAACTCTTAGAGAAGGGTACGACTGCTGTACACTCTGATTGTCTCATAGAAGGGTCCAGGAAAGACAGGATTTCACACTTTCTATTACGGTAAGTTAAAACATCCCTAGATCTAGGCTTATAAATGGACTAGATGTTGTAAAACTGAAAGCTACTTTTTATGACATTGTTGCATGAAGAAATTATTAAAAGTACTTGATACTATCATACTGATATCAGTGATATGAAAATAAAATAAATGTTAAATGATCAGACCCCATCACACACCTTCCTCGATCAATGACCTTGCTAAGTCAAATTTCATTGATCCAATAAGATGGTGGACCCAATTCCAACCAACAGAACACCTCTGGTCATAGTACTTATGAAGCTTGTTGTTGCAAAGGTCTTATTTATTTCAGGTGCCAAATTTATGTACACTTGTATTAATGTTTCAGGGAGCATTCCAAAGAAATATATTTATGCAAATGAAATGACTTATATCTTTGAACTGGAATGTAATGCATGATCATGTATGATCAACATGTGAGATACCAAACACCAATACAAAAGCTTCATTTGAATCCAGAGTTTATATGTACTTGTGTATTTTGTTCCTGATAGCCTCGTGTACAGTTCTGATGCAGAGCTCTCCTCTTACATGTTGAAGGCTGAGACAGAACTCTTCTGTCACAGGTTTTCCTGTATGAACTGTGAAGAACTTGTCAAATTCTTGAAAGCCACCCATCGCTTCCTATGTAGACTTCAAAGACATCAAAAACTCCAAGAACTGAACTCTGCCTCCACTTCCCAAGGATCTCGTCCAAGGCCAGTTGTCCTGTCCTCCATCTCAAGGTCACACAAGGCATACTCCAATGCTGTGAGTAATCTCCTGCATGTCTTAAACCTGATCCTTGAGACTGCAGGATCCTGGAAGCTGGCAGTGAAACTCTACATGGACTACTCATCCTGTGTGTTTGCTGTACCTTTTCAACATGCCTTGTGTTTGGTGTCCTCGCGTCAGGTCATGTTAGATAGAGGCATGGCCTATGTGTCATTCTCACACCTCCACATCGTACTTGCAGCCATGTTTGAGGATATTCTTCAGGAGGGTATCAGGGTTGCGCGTTATGTCCCTCATCATGTCTTGGAGGATTCTAGAATGAGGAGTATCTCCAGAGAGGTCCATGCAGCTTTCCTCAGAGCTCAAGCAGGATCTAGGAGCAACACCATCTCTGTTCAAGGTAATGTAATTTTTATACCTCAGTCACAACAACAAGACTGACAAAAGACCAAACAAAATGTAGCATGACCATGTATACCTGTAGCAAAGAATCGGTCAGCTTGGGGTTGGTGTGGAGTCGGTTAATTTTTGGTAAGGTGATGTGACTATGGTATTAGGATACAGGAATTTCATATCAGATTACAATATAGCCTTAAAAATTCTAAAAATTATCAAATTTACAGTTTGATATCATTTTCTAATTTTCAGGCTGCAAGCATTTCAGTTGTTTGTTGTAAAATAGCTGGAAAATATTTAGGCTTTGGACTTTAATGGATGTTTGACTAAAAAATAAAAACTTCACCGTTATACTGTAATACTTGTTTCTAATTCTGATTGTATTTCTATCAAGTGATATTGCCTTAGATCAGTTGCAGTGATGACTTTTAGAAATTCTTTTCAACGTTGCTTCCTCTTTCTTTCTTAATGCAGGAGCTGGGAAGGTTATCAGAGAATATGAGATAGATCATCTTCATCACTTCTTTCCACCATGTATGAGCCATCTTCATCGCACACTAAGGAAGAAGCATCGGCTGAGGCACTTCTCAAGGGTATGTTCAATGCTTTCAGGGAAATCTTTGCAGCAGGGTGTCTTAAATGACACCCTCTTTAACGTTATGATATAATTGGCGAATTAGGAGGCTCCAAACACTTTAGAGGGGCTTTAAATTCTCTGTTTTATGTTAAGATTGAATACAAAATATTTTATGTGAGTACAAAGTATCTAATAATGTTTCAGGAAAAAAAAGCAAGGTTCCTGAGTCTAAACTGACATAGTTAACACAAAATTTATATTCCATGGCATGATTTTCCATCTTCAGGATGAAAATGATTTTATTCTAGATTGGAGTGAATTTGACTGTTGGGTTATAAAGCTATATGAATACATGAAATTTGGTTATGTTAACTCATTGATACTGACATGTTAAATTCTTACGTAGTTTTATTCATAGAAGAATGGGTGTTCAAGCAGTGTTGATGAATGTTTTCACCGTTTCTATCATTCTTTGCATTGTTTAGATCCAGTATACACTCTTCCTAAAGAGCATCGGTCTACCCGTTGATGATGCCATCCACTTCTGGAGGAGTGAGTACTCCAAACCATCTTGTTGCCATGACAACAGAGTTGGAGGATGTCAGCACTCATGGGCTAAAGATGAGAGAAGGTATACATACAACATCAGACATCTGTATGGGTTAGAGGGATCCAAGACCAACTATAGGGCTCACAGCTGCAAGGCAATTCAGGTAGGTTCATGTACTACTCTTGATGTTGGGCAAATTAAGTTAAGAAGGTTGGAAGCTGAGATCACTGCATGGTAATGTAGGTGAATCTTAAACTTACAAATGGGTCATGCAAAAAGGGTATCTTTAGGGGACAAATTTTCAATTTGTTGTAAGTAAGCCTAAAATTCATTTGCATCTTTATCATTTGTAACTTTTCCCTTGAGGCTGTACTCCAGATAAATAATGGATAGCATATTGTAGAATTTGGAAACCTATTTTAGTAATTTTTATTGTAGAATTATGTGGGAAAGTTGTCTAAAATTTGAATAAAAATAACATTTTCAATTTCCCTAAATGTCTAGTCTAGTGCTCACAACTGCCATAAATCATATTTGTTATTGTGTGTTCATTCAATTTTGTTGAAACATTCCTCAATCAGTTCTCTAGATTTGTCTGCTTTCATTGAAAGCAACTTGCCATCAAGGTTGGATTCCCTCTAACTTCTAATCTTTTTGCCTTTAGATGATGCAGCTTGGATACGGTGAGGAAGGAGGATGCCCTTTCAAGCATTTTGATGATGCAAGTTTTCAAGGGCTGATGGATATAGAGGAGATAGTAGGGCCACAGACAGAAGAAATTGTTTTGGAGAGACAGAAGGGGAAATACAACGTAGCTTGCAAGAAATACCTGCATGCTAAACAGTCACAGATCAGTAGGCAATGTGATAGGAGAGCAATGCATCAATCAGGAAAGAATTCAAGTTTTCATCATGATGGCAGTTTGGAGCTAGAAGTAACAGCAGGTATCTCTAAAGATGGACTTGTGAAGCAGGAGAGACCTGCAAATATAAGTGTAAGAAAACAAAACATTGATTTGGTACTTGAGTCAAATGATTCATTGATAAAGAAGAGTGATGACAACAGTTGGGAAATGAAGACTAATGATTTGCAACACACTGGATATGGAAGCGAGTGCCTGGAAAGTTCACTTCATAAACATTCAAACAGTTGCCAGCCATCGTTAAATGTAGATCCTGCATCTGTATGTGATAGCTCAAAACCCTCTTGCCATATCGCCAATGAAGAAATAGCCACTGTAGAAAGCAGGACAGATTTTACTTGTAAATATGACTGTGGAGATATTCCCTTGTTACAATGCAAATCATCAATAGCTAATGACATGTGCAAGGGAGCCAAATGTAGTTGCCCCAGACCATTATCAATGCCAGATGGTACTATGTCTAAAAATAAGATTAAGAAGAATGCTTTAAAACGAGAAAGTGCAGTGACTTCTGAAGATGGCCGAAAAGTACCAAAAATGACATCAGCTTTGATTGAATCTAATGTCATTGTGGAAAGTGCAAGAACTAACCACGAAGCTGATGTGAAAGAGAAGTACATAATGCATGAATCTAAATCAGTAATATCGCCCTCATTTGAGAGAGATGTGGTAGAGAGTCCATCAGACATAAAATCTAGAGAAGAGGTCTCAAGTAGTAAGATAAAACTTGAAGAAGATATGAGTGGTTTCAGGCTTAAAGTGGAAGAACTAAGTATTCTTAGACCTTCCAGTTTTTACTATAGTTTCAGAAGAATGGTGAATGGTTTGAATCAGGACAAACTTGGGTGAATGCCTGAATAGCACCTGAAATATCTTTAAAATGTTCTTCTATATAGGAAATAATTTTTATGTAGGAATTGCATTCCACTTGTTTTACTTGAGATTTTCTATGCTTAAATAACACAAAACAGTTAGTAATAATTGAATTATTTTATCAAAGTTTGGAGAACTAGTATTGTATCTTGGTGTCCTGATCTCAGATGACTTCAAGTAGTCTTTCCTCATCTTAGCCACTTCTTAGAAGGCCAACCAACGAAGAGGTTTTGTTCATCAAAATACCAGGCAATTTCCGAAGACTTTCAGAGAAGCAGCAATCTAGTCCTTTGAAGATTACCAGAAGAAGAAGGTAAGAGGTAATACACACTGACGTTTGAATTGACAAGATTATATTTATTTTTTCATTAAGAATAGATTTATGAGGATAGAACACAACTAAAAAGTCACTTTTTAGATCCTGCATTTTTGAAAAATCACATGTTTAGTGTTCATTATTTTAGGATTTATATTTCGCTAGTAAATATCTTGTAGTGTGACTTGTAGAGTAAATTCTGATTGCATCATGGATGAAATTGTTTCTAAAACTTTAAATAAACAGATAAGGTTCTACTCATGTTTATAAATTTCAAGATATCAAAAGTGTAAAGAATTCCAAAAGAAGAACTGTGTATTTAAAGAGGAAACAATTTTCTATTAGGACAGATAAACTCAAACCTTTGGAGTTTAATGGAGTTAATTGATGAAACCTAATTCTTAATTTTGGTCTTAGTCCAATGCGTTACTCATACTAAAGATAACATTTTGACCTACCAATATATATCTTAGATCAATGTTGTATATTGAGTATAACAAGTTATTGTTTTCATTGGGCTTGTCTAATATTGTGCAATTCGTAGCTGCCAGGTGCATGAACTTTGCTGTAGTTCATATTACATGTAATGCAATTATTGACTTTTACTTCAATCATTTAATGCAAATATATTCAATATTCTACATAAAATACATAATCTACCTCAAAATGTCTTATTTCTTCGCTTTTGTGTTCAAATGTAGAGCATCCTACTTAACATAGATCATTTAGATAAATGAATTCTCACATTCAACTCTGTCAAAGTGTCAATTACATGTTGGCTTTCTGGTTAAACAATAATAGTTTTAAATCTTTTCTTAGGTACAGTGATTTGTGTTTTGCAGGCAAGACCCCAGTAAACAAATTCCCCTTTTTGTTTAGAAGTCAGCCTACACTCGATTTTCTTTAAACAGCTTACACTCGTTTTTTTTTTTAAAGAGGGTGTCTAGTGCTAATCATTTGCATATAACCCCCAATACTTATTAAAGGCATGCACAGCATGTATGAATTACTGGTATATTGACAATCAAATACTGAGCTCTTTTTAAACAAGAATTCTTACTTAAGTACTTATAAACTGACACAAGGGCAGTTCTAATATTTGAATTTTTAACAGTTATTTTCTCTTATATTGTTATACATGTTTTTGTATATAAGAATTTTGAACATTATTATCACAATATTATGTATTATTATTGGCAATGTACTGAATAAAACAAAAAATTATAAAGATAAATGTACTTAAATTTATTTCTAGTGACATTTTACACACATTCTATGACATCAAACCCATCAGGTTAAATGAATATGTCCCTGCTTTGAAATGTGCAGAAAAGAGGTATATTAAAGGTACTATATATGTCCCATTTGCAGGCCAAGAAAATGAAAAGGTTAAATTCCAACGGCATTTGAAAGATAGTACTAATTTAGAACTTCCCTAAAAACGGAAGGGCTTAAAAATGTATTTTAGTGGGAAAATAACAAGCATTGGTTGTGACTTGTCGAATGGACTTTAGTGATTGCTTCTTCTTCTTCTTGATTTGATTTTGTTTGGCAATCAGTCACAGTTGACTATTTTTGCCACACACTATTTTATGAATTATTTATATATATACATTACATGTACAATTTCATGTCATAAATGACTATTTTTTAGGATTCTTTCTCTTTCCATCCCCTTTCCTTCCGCTTATTTTCTTTTTAGACCCTATATATATTTTTTTTTTTTTTTTAGAGAGAGAAAATTCAATAAAGTAATAAATTTGGAAAGAGATGGCCTAGCCTAGCGAGTTGTACGTAATTGTGTTTTCGCGCACTCGCGCACGTACGTGCGCGTTCACATACCACCTCTCTATGCACATTGTGTACTTCGCACGTACCCCTACCCTTTTCAAAATGCCATCTTACCAGTCTTTGAGGTGCATTTCTCAGACTTTCGGTTTTAACCTAGGTCACTCCGGCATAGGTGAGGGGGTGCCAGCTGGCATGTGATGTTGGAGGCGATCACCGAATTATTAGAAAAATTAAATGGTCAAATTAGTTACAAGTATTGTGGGCTTTATTGGTGCAAGAAAAAGGAAAAGAGAAGATAAGAAGAAGAAAAAAAAAATCAATTTAATGGTTTTGATACAGCCGCTTTGTTCTTAAAACGAAGCGAACTATTGCTTTTTGTTTAATTATTTCTGAAATTTTAAGTATTTTATGATTTCCTGTGGATGTGATATATCAGTTTCTACGAGTAACATAGCTCTTTCTATGATGTACTTTGGGCATTCAGTGAGAAAGTGGTTTACAGTTTCAGTACGTCCTATGCAGTTATTGCAATGGCCTGTCGAGTGTATATTCAATCTGAAGAGATCTAAGTTCAAACCTATCACTCCTATTCTTAATCTATGGAGAATACTTTCTTCAAATCTGTTCAACTTACATTCATATGGTTGATTTACTGTAGGCAGTATCTGTCTAAGAAAACTTTCAGAATTATTCCATGATTCTGTCTTGCCAGAGTTTTATATACTTGCTGGTAATAATACTCTTTATTTCAGAAAAGGATAATTTATTACAAATTTCAATGTTATTTTGTAAAGCAGATTTTGCATAAAAATCTGCCATTTCATTTCCGTGTATACCACACTGGCTAGGAATCCATTCTAAGTGTATGTGTTTTCCTTGATACGATAATTTTGTACTTAATGTAATAATTTCAATTGCAATCATGTTAGTAATAGTCTGATTTTCAGACGCTTGTACCAAATGGTCGTACATTTTGTGCTGCTCAAAGATTCAATCGGTCTAATTTTGGACATTACAACGAGTGGGTTATTGATGTAGACAATTGCTCATACCGTATACCTTTACAGCTCATTTTATGTATGTTATTACCAAAGAAGAAAAAGAAGTCGGTCAGTCACTCAATAGGACACTGCTAACGTTTTAATTTCATAGATGGGACATTATTGACATATTCATATTACCTGCAAAGATCTACAGAAATTGATGTTGGCTGCAAATGGGGCAGTATACCTTTAAAAGCAATTTGCAGACAGTTCGCAAACATTTTGCAGGACGTAATAATCAAGAACCGAGGATATTTTTGAAAGATCTGTGTTAGTGGAACTAGAGAGAGAAGGGGAAGGAGAGAGTGGGAGGAAGTGAGGGAGGGAGAGAGAGAGAGAGAGAGAATAAGTGGGCGGGGCAAGGTGGGTGATATTAAAAGTTAAATTTGTAGAATAGGGAACGGCAAGGTTAAGATATCTCCTATAATATTGTGGAGTTTGTTGAGGGACGACGTTTCGCTACAGGTTCTGGGCAATGCATAGGGCATTCTTCAAGGTTGGATTTTACTTTATAGAGGTATACAGATAATGGGAGCGACACATATTTGAATTGAGGGCCCATTTTAATGCATTCCGCTCACTTTTACTAATGTTTTAAATTTTAATATAGACCTAAACGAAATATATCAGGACAAAAAGCAAAAGCAAAACAGTATGATGACTGAGCTAAAACTCAAATTTCTCTAAAGTACAATTATAAAAAACTACTTAAAATGAGAACAAAATAAATAACAGGAAATGCAAGTATATTCAGGCGGTTGTTCTATGGTACCTGTTCCCTATCAGTTTCTGTATCCAAAGGAAAACAAAAACACTGGGATTGCAGCCGAATTCCCCTCTAAAAAACAAACGCACGATATTATGGAGTCTGTTTCATTATCTGACGTGGATACTTTCAGGAAGGCGAAATATCCGCCCTTATGACATTATTACGGATATGCTTCTTTATGTAGGTCCTACGTGGAGAGAGAGAGAGAGAGAGAGAGAGAGAGGGTGAGAGCGAGCCTGGGAGAGGCAGAGAGAGGAAGAGAGAGGACGAGAGAGTGTGAGAGAGAGAGAGAGAGAAAGAGAGAGAGAGACAGGTATGAGGAACAGGGGCGGATCCAGCCGGCGGCAGGGGAGGGGGCCCAATTCGTGAGAAAATATTTAGCGGCGAAATAGCCGGCCGATAATTCGTTCATTTGGGGGGGGGGGGGGGGGAGAGGGGGGTAGTGAGCACTAATTTTTGATGGCCCTCGAAAATTTAAAAAAATCGCACCCCAGCCCTCCCCCCTTGAGCGCCAGGGGAGGGGGCCCATCTCCAAAAAAGGTAACATTAACGTGTTTTTACACGTTTTTTCCCCCAGAGTACGGGGCCCCCGGCCCCCCCCCCTGGATCCGCCACTTATGAGGAAAGTGGTACACAAGGGAAATGCCGTATAATCATAGTATGTTTTCGAAAGAAGAATAAAATGCACAAAAATACCAAACAAAGTGAAAGTGAAAGGAATAACGAATGCGTTGTGTTGTGTTCAGTTTTATTAAGGTGCTAAATGTATTTTGTTTTGGATTATTCGGCAACCAGCCACCAACCATTGTAGGTACCAACATGAAGGTTATATTCCTTTCAGTAGGCCTACAGCTCACCCTGTGTTTCTTCTGCACGGCAGGTAATGTATACGATTAATCTGAACCCGCTTTTTTGTATGAAAGAGGTATTTATGTCGTCTTCATTTATCAGATGATACACAGTCACTTACTTCTTTGTAACTTTACTCTCTTCGTCTACCACTCCTTTTTAAAATAATTAATAGGGGCTTTTTGCGGGGGGGGGGGGGGCACAACCCTTCCATGTACACACACGAAATAATTCTGGAATAAAGGCCGAAAGTGTGCATCTTATTATCAAGGGTATTAAGGATTGTAAGGAAATTAAACGATGATAAATAATTGTCTGAAATTCTGGTAAATTTTGTTTACCTTAAAGTTTGAAAACTTAAAAAGTAAGAAAAATAGAATAAACATACAATACTTATATTTTAATCATTGAATGCAAAATATTAAGAGTAAAGACCTATACTAATATTACATATCAGTTTCCTTACACTTTCATTGTGATGTTTATGTTGTGCAGGAGCAAATGCAGAATGGGATTCTTGTGAAGGTAGATGTGGTACATTTGATCTCGAACATCGAAATTGCCAGTGTAATTCCGCTTGTGTGAGATTTAATGATTGCTGCGCCGATTTTCTTCAAAATTGCACTAGTGAGTATATATAATGTTTTGTCCAATGATTTGGTATAAAAAGAAAATCCTACACTCTAAATACAGTTGGTTTAAATTGTTACACAATGTCGGGTGAATTACACCAAGAATTGGGTAAAATGTATTCAATGCAAGCCAACAAACAAAAAGATGGGTAAACCTTACAACGTTTTCTAATTTAAACATTACAGTAATAACAAAAAATCACAGGTGATATAAGAGCACGTATATATACATTGTAAGAAAGCTTGGCTCTGTTTTTTATGGCGACGGTTTATTTCGTCAAGAGGGCCAAATACCCTGCGCGGGATTAGTGAAGGTGTCATAGGTGGAACCGATCTGCCGTGACACCGTCAACATCAATTTTTGATACGTTTAAAATGTGCTGTACCAGATTCTTAAGAAATGTGATTGGACCAAAACCAAGAAAGAAGAAGATTTTGCGGTATAGAGTATAGACAACCTATCTTTATGGAGTGACACCGGATGTCTCCCTACAGCGTACGCTAGACGAGGATTATATTATACTTGAATATGTGAATGATAAAATAATACAGAAAAAAAAGGAAATGAATTTTAAGCACTGATGCTTCAGTCAATTGATATATTAATGCATAATAACGTTTGATATTGATGATAACACTCAATTATTCGAGCAAGTGAATAAACAGAAAACATTAACTGAGAATGGAATGAAAGGTTACAAAATGAAATATATATTATTTGCCCCCAACCTTTCCGCACACACCACACACTTGCACCCGTATCTCATAAAATAATGATGTGGTCCTTGTTATCACGCGTACAGCTAACCTATTATTATGCACCATGTTTAATATGCATGTTCCATGTTTGTTTGTATTTTATCTTTATTTTTTTGCTTGTGCTTAAAATAATAACAAATATTTATTTGTTTGCTCGTTTGTTTGTTTTTGTCTGTGAAGGCATTCATTTGGATGGGAATGGAAGGCTTGGTCATCGTTAAAGATAAAGAAAGGGAAGTTGGTTATATATGTCACAACGGTCTATGGCTCTCATGGGAGGTATCGGCTGCCTGTGCTGACCTGGGGTACTATGGGAGTGAAAGCTATACTACTGATATCTCTCTGGACGTCAGCTGGCCTATCTTACATTCATACGTGACATGTGATCAGGGTATGTATTAACTATTAATATAATGATTTAAGAGCATTCATGTTATGAAAGTGGAGCAATATCTTGATCTATTCACCTCTATTTCAGTTTGCTCGCAATTCTCATTCTCAGCTGTTTATATTTGTCTTTTCCATCTTTAATTGTCTTTATTTGCTGATTACAACAACAACAACAACAACTACAACAACAACAAACAATTACTTTCGTGGACATGATTTGATTGTAACCTGGAGCAGGTGTTTTGGTGTGGAACGTTATTCCTCATTTATTTTTCGTGGCGTGGGTCTAAAAATTCTCGCTACCCCAAATAGCGATTCTGCCGAGATCCGGGGAAAATCCTGAAAACGCGCATTGCATTATGGGATAGCTTTTCGACATTACAGCTTCCTGTGCAGGCGCTATATTACTAGGCGCGATAGCGCAAACGTAAAACGCCGTCGCCACACAACGTGTATGCACCGAATATGTCGTCTGCTCGGTCTTGTTTTTTTTTCGCAAATATTTCAACGTTTATTTGAACATTTCATTCGTTGTTTTTTGCGTCTTTTGACATCAGTGACGATGGTTTTCTTTTGTGAGGCTGCACAGTGCTGGGCTCATGATTCCAAGCGTAAGAACCCTGAAAAATGGGGGTGGATGAAGGCCGTGACTTGGGATGGGACTCTATACCGGAAGTTGTAGTGACGACCCGAGAGAGTGAAAATTACCTCGTCTCGCGAATTTCGAGATTTTCGTACCTATTTAGGGTAGCGAGAATTGAGAGGTACGGGACATCATGAGGATGGAGGGGCACGGGCCGTAATGAGAGGTGGATGAACTGCGAATTACCAAGGCCTCTGATGAATCGGCGGGGAGGGGGGGGGGTGTCATTTTTACGTTCCCGTTCCTCCTCTCCTCTGCCTTTATTTCTCTTCCCTTTTCTTTTTCGTCATGCGATTGGTGAGGAGGCACGTGCCCCGTAACCCCTTTTATAGCTACGCCACTGTTTGTTACACAGTATTTTTGTGCTCGTTTCACAAGGAGTCATTATCAGTGTGTAAAATACTGAAATGATCAAGATTGAAAATAGGGAGAAGTGTTATAGGAAACTATAGTTAACCAAGGACCACGATTCTGGTTCAATAATATTTTCTTTGTGATTATGATTTACGATTCAAAACCCTCCCCCTTTTCATGGTAAAGTGACTTAGAATAAAAGATATAAATTAAAACAGTTAATTAGATATAAACTATTATAATCCAAATCCGAAATGACTTATTGCACAGTGACCAATAAGACACCACGGTCCATGCATGCAGAGACCAACAAGACAACATGGTCCAGAGACCAATAAGACACAATGGTCCAGATATGTGGAATCCTCTCCCATAATACACTAAATCCTGATGCTCCCTCTACTCATTTAAAGCCAGAGTTTTAAACAGCGTTATTATGGGAATATGCTATCTTAAGGTAACATTTCTGTGTCGACTGTTCAGTCTTTGTCATAATAGTTTTTCATCCCTGTATATATTTCTTTAATTACAATCATGATTATCATCATCATCATCATCAACATCATCTTCATTATCCTTATATTTTACAATATATGCTTTCAATTTTCTGACCATTCTGCTTAATAAAATGTGTTCATCTACCTTATAAGATTTTGTGTGGACTTTCATATTTTCAAGCATTTTCCTTAACCCTAAAAAGGCCGGGCTATTTGAGGTCTTAGTACGGCCGGGGGGGGGGGGGGCATTATGGCCCTCCCTTAAGATCGCCGATCGCCGCGAAAATTTGCACGCATGTCAAGTGAAGTGTATTGAATAATATGATAATTACAATTTTTTGAAAAAAACACTCATTTGCATATTTATGGTAATTTATGCAAATAAAGTCCTACAAATCACATTTTTACCCATAAATCATATATTATTCATATTTAAGCATTCTTTTTCACTACATATATTCATTAGACCATTCTAAATAATAAAACGACAAAAAAAATTGGAAGAGCCAGCTTATTCCTTATGTTATCCCTTGTTTTGATAATTTCTTATGTATTTCATTGTTTTTTTAACTTATGTATTTCATTGTTTTTGTTGTTTTATTTCATTTCTAACTACAATTCAACTATTTTGACTCCCAAAACAACCACCTAAACTTTAAACAAGACCAAATAACCCATGTTTGATCTGTTTTTAGGAAAAATGACTTTTCCATCTGTTTTGTACACAAATCACGAAAATGAGCGATTTTGGGGCTGACATGCAAACACAAAAGGTCAAGTGACCTTGTAACCGTAGGTCCGATTTTCAAAAAAATTATTTTAAAAGTTGCGCAAGACTCGAAAGAAAAAAGTCAGCGAGCGGCGGGGCGCCATCCATATGCGTTCCCGAGCAATCGGAAAAATCGAGGAGGGGGGGGGGGCGGCCATAATGCTCCCCCCGGCCCTATTATGGTTAAAATGGTGGACCTTCTTCCGCAAATAATTTTATAAAGTCCGATGAAATATGATACTTTCGCAATTAATCTTTTCCTTTTCTTTCTATGATAAATGTCATGTGTATTTGCTTATTAATGATTCATTTAGCATTCTATGTTTGTTCTCTTACTGAATTGTTTAAATATTTATATGGAATGCAGAAGAAAATCAATCAAATCAAATGATACGTTTCAACATCTTATCCTCTATACAGGTGCAATGAGTCTTAATCAATGTGAATTCATTACTAATGTAACTACACAGAAGTTATGTGAAACAGAAGAACAAGATGACTGCTGCAAGGGGCTTTTAGGAGTCAGATGCACTAGTAAGTTCAATATTCATACTCCATCCACTCCACCTCTTCATTCTTATACTTAATGACGTAAAAGGACCATCCCCTCCCATTAATCAAATGTTTTTCTCACATTGAACAAATCTCTCCTTCCATACAACTTTCGCATCAACATGATCAAGAGAAATGTGAAAATGCATATTAAATCTCTGCTCAACAAATTTGTCTTAGGGATTCGATGTATGATGATGATGGTACAAATGATGATAAATAAGATAATGATAATGATGATGATGACGAATATGATAATATTGATGATGAGGAGGAGGATGGTGATGATGATGATGATGAAGATAAAGATGATTATCATAAAGATCCTCACGAAATGATGATAATGATAATGATGATGGTGATGATGATGATGATGATGAGGCTCAACATAATATTTACAATCATGCCAGATTTTAATACAAATGTTTTATCAGACGTATACGTGCCTATGAGAAAGTAATAATAATAACAAAATGGATTTATATGACGCCTTTTCCAGAGGATGCAAGGCGCTGTCCTCTTAGTCAATCAATGAATTAAGAAGAATTGTAGAGAAGTTAAATGAAGTACTTTTCACAGAAATGCTGGCAGTCTAATCCATAGGCGTGGGGGCAACTGATGGAAAGAATTTGAAGCTAGCCTCTTTTTGGGATCTGGGAATGGGTTAACGTTGAATGCTGAATTTTATCAAATGTGATTTGCGTCTTTCATTATAGATCAAACCGATGATGAGATGACAACCACATCAACTACTGTGCAAAAGGAGACAGATGATAATGATGAACCAAACACGAAAAGTACGTGTTGATTCGGGATATTGGGGGTGTTTTTTTATTACTGAGTTGTCTTTTTGTTTTTACTGTGTGTTTTTGTTTTGTGTGTAAACGTTTAAAAGGAAAAAATATCAAGTGCGTCATTGTGGGATCATTTTGGAATATCAACATGATCAAGAGAAACGTGAAAAGGCATACTAAATATCAGCTCAACAAATTTGTCTTATAGGGATTCAATGTATAGAATCGAATGATGATGATAATTATGATGATGAAAGTAAAGATGATGATGAAGAAGATGATGACAATAATGATGATGATGATGATGATGATGATGTCGATGATGATGATGAGGATGATGAACATGTTAACAATCATGCCAGATTCGTACACAAATGTTTTGTCAGACGTTTGTGGCTATATGAGAAATTGATGATAATAAAAATAATAATTGGATTATATAACACATTTTCCAGAGGATGCAATACGATGTCCCCTTTATAGGCAATCAGCATATTAAGAAAAAATGTAGAGGTATGTTCTCACCAGGCGCGGATCCAGGATTTCTTAGGGGGGGGGGGCCCAAATTTGAAATTATGCGAGCCAAAAATTGGAACGTAATGGTGACCAGCAGTGACGTAATGCGGGGGGGGGGGGGGTGGGTGCAGGGAGGGGCGAGTTTCCCCCTCCCTCCTCCTCGAAACGCGATAGCTTTTACGTTTCATTAAATAATTAGAGAAACAAGACGATTCGTTGTACAGTTCTCTACTCTTAATCCTCGTCTGAATACAGGTTCCCCTCTCCCGCGCGAAGCGCGGAAGCTTTTACGTTTCATTAAATCATTACAGAAACAAGACGATTCGTTGTACATTTCTCGACTCTTAATCCTCATCTGAATTCAGTTTTCCCCCTCCCGCGCGAAGCGCGGAAGGTTTTACGATTCATTAAATCATTAGAGAAACAAGACGATTCGTTGTACATTTCTCGACTCTTAATCCTCGTCTGAATTCAGTTGTCCCCCTCCCGCGCGAAGCGCGGAAGCTTTTACGATTCATTAAATCATTAGAGAAAGAAGACTATTCGTTGTACCGTTCTCGAAAATAATCCTCATCTGAATTCATTTTCACCGCCCCCCCCCCCCGGCCCCTTCTGCGCGAAGCGCGGAAGCTTTTACGATTCATTAAATCATTAGAGAAAGAAGACGATTCGTTGTACAGTTCTCTACTCTTAATCCTCGTCTGAATACAGGTTCCCCTCTCCCGCGCGAAGCGCGGAAGCTTTTACGTTTCATTAAATCATTACAGAAACAAGACGATTCGTTGTACATTTCTCGACTCTTTATCCTCATCTGAATTCAGCCTCCCGCGCGAAGCGCGGAAGGTTTTACGATTCATTAAATCATTAGAGAAAGAAGACGATTCGTTGTACAGTTCTCGACTCTTAATCCTCGTCTGAATACAGGTTACCCCCTCCCGCGCGAAGCGCGGAAGCTTTTACGTTTCATTAAATCATTAGAGAAACAAGACGATTCGTTGTACGTTTCTTGACTCTTAATCCTCGTCTGAATTCAGTTTTCCCCCTACCGCGCGAAGCGCGGAAGCTTTTACGATTCATTAAATCATTACAGAAACAAGACGATTCGTTGTACCGTTCTCGACTTTTAATCCTCGTCTGAATTCAGTTTTCCCCCTCCCGCGCGAAGCGCGAAATCTTTTACGATTCATTAAATCATTATTGAAAGAAGACGATTCGTTGTACCGTTCTCGACTCTTAATTCTTGTCTAAATGTAGTCCCAACCCCCAACCCTCCTGCGCGAAGCGCGGAAGCTTTGACGTTTCATTAAATTATTAGAGAAAGAAGACGATTCGTTGTACCGTTCTCGAAAATAATCCTCGTCTGAATTCAGTTACCCCCCCCCCTCCCGCGCGTAGCGCGGAAGCTTTTACGATTCATTAAATTATTAGAGAAAGAAGACGATTCGTTGTACCGTTCCCGAAAATAATCCTCGTCTAAATTCAGTTACCCCCCCCCCTCCTGCGCGTAGCGCGGAAGCTTTTACGATTCATTAAATCATTAGAGAAAGAAGACAATTCGTTGTACCGTTCTCGACTCTTAATTCTTGTCTAAATTCAGTCCCACCCCCCCCCCCCTCCTGCGCGAAGCGCGGAAGCTTTTACATTTCTTTAAATCTTTAGAGAAACAAGACGATTCGTTGTACCGTTCTCGATGCTTAATCCTCGTCTGAGTTCAGTTTCCCCCCTCCCGCGCGAAGCGCGGGGGCTTTTACGTTTCATTGAATTATTAGAGAAAGAAGACGATGCGTTGTACCGTTGTCTACACTAATCTTTGTCTGAATTTTAAAGATGTTCTTTGTCTGCTCCTTTTTCTTTCTACGTCCCCTTTCTTTTCTCTCCTCTTCTTTTTTAGGGGGGGGGGGCGGTTATTGTTTGGGTACCGCCCCCACCGCCCCCCCCCCCCCTGGCTACGCGCCTGCGGTCAGATTAACACATTTTGATACCTTGTCCGACCCTGGAAGCTCAGACGTTTAAGGCAATAAATTACGGTCAGACAAGCATTCAGGGGGCCCGCCTTAGGGCCCCTGGTGGGGTCGAGGCGGTGGAGCCCCCGGAAGCTAGGGGTTTTTAGGCGTTTAATTACGGTCAGATGAGCATTTTTTATAATCCTTATTGTTTTGTCACACTGGCAGGACACTTAGGCGTGGGGTCAAGGGGACAAAGACCCCCAAAATCAGGGGTTTTAGGCATTAAATTACCGTCAACTGAGCATCGAAGGGCCCGTCTTAGGGCCCAAGGTGGAATCCAGGGGGCAGAGCCCCGGAAGCTCAGGGGTTTTAGGCGTTTATTTACGGTCAGATGAGCATTTTGTTATAATCCTTATTATTTTGTGTCACTGGCAGGACACTGTTTGGCGTGGGATCCAGGGGGCGGAGCCCCCCCCCTACAATCAGGGGTTTTAGGCATTAAATAACCGTCAGATGAGCATCGAAGGGCCCACCTTAGGGCCCTAGGTGGAATCCAGGGGGTAGATCCCCCGGAAGCTTAGGGGTTTTAGGCATTTAATCACGGTCAGATGATCATATTTTGATGCCTCTTTATTTGTTAACACTGGCAGTTAACTATTCTTTCTTTCTTGCTCTCTTTCTTTTTTTTTTATTTCTCTTTAATATACTTTTTTTGTTAAAGTGTGGGGGGGGGGGGGGGGCTCGAGGCTCCCGATTCCCGCCGTTCCTCGGGCCCTGACATGTAGGAATCTCAAGAATCATATTTCTTGCCTGGCTGTAAATTTATCCTTTGTCATTTTGTCATTTTCCAACAAACGCATAAAAAAGTATAATTTACTAAAAAGTGAGGAAAAATCTCGGAAATTATGTCATTTCAGCATTATTTGTAATCCACAATTATGGAATTAGAAATAAAACACGTTTGAATTTGATTTCCCCCAAGCCCCCCCCCCCCCCCCCCCCCTCTATCAGTACGCCAGTATCTCCTATTTTCCTTTTTTCTTTCCCTTTCCTTCCTTCTCTATTATTTTTTTGATTGGGGGGGGGGGGGGGCAACAGCCTGGGAGGCAAGGCCCTTTCGCCCCCCCCCCCCCCGATCTCCTTCTTCTCCCTTTTCTTTTCTTCTTCCTCTTCTTTCTTTCCCTTTCTCTCCTCTTTCCCTTTCCCTTCTTTTCCTTTCTTCTCTCTTTTTTTTTTTTTTTTTTTTTTTGCCGGGGGGGGGGGGGGGCAAGGCCCGCTCGGCCCCCCTGGATCCGCGCCTGGTTCTCACATCTTTTTTCAAAGAAGTTAAATGAAGTACTTGTTCACAGAAATGCATGCAGACTAAACCATAAGCGTGGGGTAACGGATTATTAGGATTTGAAGCCAGCCTATTTTCGGGATTTGGGAATGTGTGAAACGTTGAATGCTGAATTTTATTTGGTGTGATTTGCGTCTTTCATTATAGATCAAACCGATGATGAGCTGACAACTACATCAACTACTGTGCAAAAGGAGACAGATGATAATCATGAACCAAACACGAAAAGTACGTGTTGATTCGGGATATTGGGGGTGTTGTTTTACTTAGTTGTTTTTTTGTTTTTACTGAGTATTTTGTTTTGTTTGTAAAAGTTTAAAAGGTAAAATTATCAAGTGTTTCATTGTGGGATAATTTTGTAATATTATTGAAGGCTCTTGACTCTTATACGAGATGTTTTTGGTTTGAATCCAGCTTGGTGCTCACATCCTTGCACGAGGTGTTTTAGCCACGTTTGTCCCACTCTACTCAGGTGTATGGAATGGGTACCTGGCCATTATTGTTTAATAGGGTTATAATTATTACAGGGTGCGCAGGAAGAGCAGTATTAATGCTTCCGTAAATAAGACCCAGTTATTATTGTTTATTATTATTATCATTATCATCATTAATATCATCCTCATTATTATAATTACTATCAATTAAACAAACAAAATTAGATACTTGTTGGCGTTGCTCATTACATTTTTATTCAAAGTCTCACGAAGTATATGAGTTGCATGAATAGAAATTTTTGTATTTTGCATTAAAGCATAAACCAATTCTTGTTCCAATTCCATAAACCTTTAAAAAAAAAATTAACCCCTTATTCAATTCTACATATCATTTCATGTCCGTGTCTTAAATTTATCTACGGACGTATTGATAATGAAATCTAAATATTGTTTTTATTGATACAGGTGTACGTGCAGAATACATCTACATCATCATCGGTGTTGTGTGTGTCCTTCTAATTACGGGTGTGGTTTTGGTTGTGGTCGTCAGATCAAGGAGGTAAGGAGTCGAACTTTTCCGAAATATTTATAAAGATGACTGGATGAAATTCTATTTCCTCTTTATGCCATATTTTAATTAAAAAGAACAACCTTATTATCATCATTTTATTTACCTTGGAGAAGTGACAAAGTAGTCAAGCTGGAACGCTCATCCTTCTAATTAATTCAGAGCAAAATTTAAATCTTAATTGTGTATTCTGTATAATGCACCGATATAGTATAACGAGCTGCGAGGAATGCATGGGAGGTTGTCTTGGATATCATTATCTTAAATGCAAATGAGTGAAAATACATTTTTTTTTTTTTTTTTTTTTTTTTTTTTTGGGGGGGGGGGATTTATTAGATCACTTTCCTTAGAGTTAAATCCACTCTAATGGAAACCAATCGAAACAGTGGTTTAAAATCTTCTTGAGATTTGGTTCCACTAATATTGTATTGATTTTCCACTCCGAAAGAAAATGTGGATTTTCGCTCTTGTATGTTTAGAGAGTATATCGTCTGCTGGGAGCCGCCACAAGAAAATTATCTTACATTATTTGTCTTTTTCGGGCTCTTACTTAGCAGACGACATGGCTCATGCTGAAATGAACACGTTTCTACCTAAAGTAAACCTCCTCATCATCACTCTATACATCTTTGTACACAGTCAAGGCAGAAAGCAACTACGCAATCCACCTGCTATCGATGATCCGACCGTCGCCATGGGCAACGCAACTTCTGTCCAATCAGCGGACCCTACATATACAGGAGTAATTTACAAGACCAATGAGGGCGGAGAGGATGAATATACTTATGTGGATGTTCCTCCTATACATAGCCCATCGGAAGATGTTCAGCATACATACATGGATATGGATGCTGAAGTCCTGCTCGTGACGTAATGTAACATATCCAGCGATGATAATGATTGCGGGTTAATTGATGACGTCCCGTATAAGCAATTATAAGATATTTCATGGAGTGCATGAAATGGTTTTGTCGAATGTTTGTACAATTTAAACAAACGTGGACCTAATTAATTAACGAGATTTCAAGAATACTAGTATTTGATGATTTGATAAATTTCAGGCAATGTTGAAATACGACCCCCTCCCCTAATTAAAAAAAGAAGAAATGTATATATGTAATGCTAACGCAATTTCTTCTATTTGCATATAATTTGGATACAATTTCATCAATCAATCAATCAATCAATCTTTATATCTTCAGATTATGAGGAAAAATGACATTTTGATTGAACATGTTCTCATATCATGCTGCCTGTATCAAAGATAAATGTGCCAGATAAATGCTAATAGTAATACGTCCTTGTTTCGTTTGAGTTTAGTGCAAATAATAAAAGCAACCAATCGAGGCTGATGTTTACCTCTGTCTTCAACGAGAAGGGGGGGGGGGGAGGGACGGGATGAGGAGTAACACAGATCTATTTCGAAATAACAAAAAGAGAATTAATAATGCAGAAGAGGTGCATAGGAAAAAGGTATCACATATAGCATTTACAGTTTCAGCAACCTGCCTATTCCTGGAAACTATTCTATAATAACAACATTCGTGTAAGGCCTAGGTTATCTGTAATCTATAGTGTACCCATTTACATAGAGTTTCCTATTCGTGTATCATTTTGTTGTTGTGAGATATTTAATTTGAGATTATGTATCAGTACTAGGATATAGAGATTGCCACTTTCAGAAGAGGCTCTTGGCTTATAACCGTGATGAGATAGAGAATGCTATACAGACGCGGGTCTAGGAGGGGAGGGGCAGCGAAAATATTTAAACATCGAAATTACACTAATCATTATACAGTATTATAATCGTAGCATACGTTGTAATAATTTTGTTGTTCCCTTTTTGGCTTCGCTTTGTAAGCTCAAAGTTTTGTATTTATAAGATTTTTATTCTCTGAAGTAAGGAAATTGTTCAGTCGAGATATTTACTTTCAATGGTCATTTAAGTAAATACCTTACGTTATAAAAAAAAGGTATCAAGTTTCTCAACAACAACAAATCCAAAAAAATTGTGAACATTTCTTCCTTGTATAGTGCGTACAGAAACATTTTGTAAAGTTGCTTCAAGGGATGTAATGAAATTAATCTCTCGTATACTTTTATACATTTTTTACCTCTACATTCTTAATCTCATTGTTTGTTATAAAGAGAGCTTAGTGAGAGAAAAAGAGAAAGGATAAAAGAAGGATGAAAAGTCGGAAAAAAGGAAAGTGAAAATAGATGAGAGGAATACAGTGAGAGAGAGAGAGAGAGAGAGAATGAATTAACGTGTATCATTCGACAAAAATTAAGATTTAAAAATATCTGTTGAGGTGAAATAATGGCAAATTCGCTATATAAAAAAGTAATAAAAATAAAATAATAGTCTCTTTCTATCGTAATTTTTACTATTACTATTCATTTCGTGTTTTTTTTTGGCCTACCTTTAATGTTACTTGAAATCGATATCATATAGCAATCAATACTTTGTTTATATATTAGTTCACGGCTCTTTATGGCAACATTTTAATGTGTAGGTCAACCTCTGGTTTCATGGTTATGCTTGTTTCTTCTTGTTTGTCTGTTTGATTAATGCATAACCATGACAACGGTCAAATATATTATCTAGAAAACTGGCAGCATGATGTATGTATGTGTCAGGCACTTCCAAAATAGGGAAAAATACAGAAATCAGATTCTACCAAGACCTTCAAGTACACTCTCATATTTAAAGTATAATATGACCATATGTAAACTTGAAGTACACGGGGATGGTGATCATCCTGGTATTATTGCGGAGATGAGCGTGTAATATATATTTTTGCACCAATAAATTTGAAGGCAAAATAGATGGTTGTATGTTGGTTAAGTGTTCAGACGCTTTGGGCGAAATTAATGAAAAAATTGCTCTTAGTTGCTTCAAATTTTGAGCACAAAAGGGGCAAATAGCTGTCAGAGAAAATGACACTTACTAGAAAAGAAACACAGACATGGACGTACACCCACTGGAGAGCTGTGACAAACAGACATGGACGTACACTCACTGGAGAGCTGTGACACACAGACATGGACGTACACCCACCAGAGAGCCGTGACATACAGACATGGACGTACACCCACCGGAGAGCTGTGACATACAGACATGGACGTACACCCACTGGAGAGATGTGACATACAGACATGGACGTACACCCATCGGAGAGATGTGACATACAGACATGGACGTACACCCACCGGACAGCTGTGACACACAGACATGGACGTACACCCACCAGAGAGCTGTGACATACAGACATGGACGTACACCCACCGGAGAGCTGTGACATACAGACATGGACGTACACCCACCGGAGAGCTGTGACATACAGACATGGACGTACACCCACCGGACAGCTAGTAACACACAGACATGGACGTACACCCACCGGAGAGCTGTGACATACAGACATGGACGTACACCCACCGGAGAGATGTGACATACAGACATGGACGTACACCCATCGGAGAGATGTGACATACAGACATGGACGTACACCCACTGGAGAGCTGTGACACACAGACATGGACGTACACCCACTGGAGAGCTGTGACATACATACATGGACGTACACCCATCGGAGAGATGTGACATACAGACATGGACGTACACCCACCGGAGAGCTGTGACATACAGACATGGACGTACACCCATCAGAGAGCTGTGACATACAGACATGGACGTACACCCAACGGAGAGCTGTGACATACAGACATGGACGTACACCCACCGGAGAGCTGTGACATACATACATGGACGTACACCCACCGGAGAGCAGTGACACACAGACATGGACGTACACCCACTGGAGAGCTGTGACATACAGACAGAGAAGTCACAGAGAACAAAGGGGGCAAATGGTCACATCCAGGTATTAGTAATCGACGTTATGCCGCCCTTTGAAATGCCTATTTTGTTTTTAATGTCAATGTTTATTGTATAATGACAATTAATTTGACATGAGACCAGTGTTAGTTCGCTCTAGGTCTAAACTGCATGGTGATTGTACGGAAATTGATAAAAATAATAATATAATTCTAATTCAACCAACTTGATGAATACTTTTTTAACATTGGATGCTATATGAAGATAGTTTGATTTCATCAAAATGAATTGAAAACATAAGGAAGACGGGCCCCGGCTTACATAAAGTTGGTATTGATTGAAATTGATCAAAATTTGATATCAATCGCAACTCTGTACATAACAAAATACGAGTTTGTTATTTTGCATTTGAACGGAGAACTCTTTGAGATTAATTATAATATTCGGTATGGGAAAAGTGATAAAAATCTTCTTTTCCTTTCTGATGCTTAGAGGATAAAACGGAGATTGAGAGACCAACATGAAAAAAGCTTCTGATAGTACAACATCGTGTCGTGGAGGATTTTTACCTGGGAAAGAATTAAATAGCATCATTGTTGTCGTCGTCAATATCGTCATCCTCATGATAATAATCATCAAACAATAGAGACGCCTCTCTGGGGAGACAGGGGGAACAATGCTTCCATACTTTTTCAAGTACCCTAAAAGTGCCCCTCTTTATGTAGGGAAAGTATCCCATTTTACTTTTAGGTGTCCCTTTTAAAAAAAATAGGTTTTCGATCTACAGTCTTATGAATTATACCACATCTTATAGGTGCTCCTTCAACTCTTTTAGTTGCCCCTATTCTCTTGAGACATGCCCCTTTCCTTTGTAACAAGTGTCCCTCCCCCTTGTAGTAAATGCCCCTTTTCATCTCTGATAAGTGACCCTTTCAATCTCCGATGAGTGCCCCTTCACCTCTGATTATTGTCTTTATATTCAAATCTGAGTCTCTGTCTCTGTCAGACACTATTGAGTGACTGACTGGCTTTTTTTCTTCTTTGGTAATAACATACATAAAAATGAGCTATAAAGGGTACATGAGCATTTTGTCTACATCAATAACCCACTTCTTGTAATGGCCAAAATTAAACTGATTGAATCTTTGCGCAGCATAAAACGTACTACCATTCGGTATAATAGCAGTAGTAGTAGCTCTATACAGAGCGAATTTATTTTTCATTTCTTTTCCCATAATATAAACAATAACAGACAATAATAAACGTAATGATATAACAGAAACGAGCATTGAAATATCTTTGACATTGTTTTGTAGTCATTGTAATGCAACATGATTTAATAACAGGAAATGAAAAAAACGAACCTACTTGAAAGCAAAGCTTGTTAGATGTAGGTTCGCACAATGGTCTGAAAATCAGACTATTACTTACTGGCTCTATAGCTCTTATTCTTAAGTCGATTCGACAACTCATAGTCGTTATTTTCCCACTTCAAGACATTTTCAAGTCCCCATTCTTGTCACTTTTCCATATTGTTTAATTTTAATATTGACCTAAACGAAAATATATCAGGACGTAAAGCAAAAGCAAAATCTCAGTATGATGAATGAGCTAAAAACTCCCATTTCTCTGAAGTACATATATAAAGAAAATACATAAAATAACAGGAAATGCACAGTATATTGAGGCGGTTGTTCAATGGTACAATTATAGCACCGAAGTATTTACCTGATCCCTAGCAGTGTCTGTATCCAAAGAAAAACAACAAAAACTTGGATTGCAGCCGATTTTCCCTCTAAAAAACCCCCCGCATAATATTAAGGAGTCTGTTTCATTATTTGACATGGATACTTTCGGAAGGCGAAATATCCGCCCTCGGTGGCATTATTACGGATATGCTTCTCTATGTAGGTCCTACATGGAGAGAGACAGAGAGAGAGAGAGAGAGAGAGAGAGAGAGAGAGAGAGAGAGAGAGAGACAGGTATGACCAAAGTGGTGTAAAAGGGAAATGCCGTATAATCATAGTATGTTTTCGAAAGAAGAATAAAATGCACAAAAATACCAAACAAAGTGAAAGTGAAAGGAATAACGAATGCGTTGTGTTGTGTTCAGTTTTATTAAGGTGCTAAACGTATTTTGTTTGGGATTATTCGGCAACCAGCCACCAACCATTGTAGGTACCAACATGAAGGTTATGTTCCTTACAGTAGGCCTACAGCTCACCCTGTGTTTCTTCTGCACGGCAGGTAATGTATACGATTAATCTCAACCCGTTTTTTTTTGGTATGAAAGAGGTATTTATGTCGTCTTCATTTATCAGATGATATACAGTCACTTACTTCTTTGTAACTTTACTCTCTTTGTTAACCACTCCTTTTTTAAATTGTATTAATAGGGTATTAACAAGAACAGTGGCTTTTTGCGGGGGGGGGGGGGGAGGGCACTATACCCTCCCCTATGAAACCCATTTGACTTATCTTAAAAGTACACACATGAAATAAGTCTGGAGTAAAGGCCGAAAGTGTGCATCTTATTATGAAGGATATTAAGGATTGTAAGGAAATTAAACGATGAGAAATGGTTGTCCGAAATTCTGGTAAATTTTGTTTACCTTACAGTTTGAAAACTTTTAAAAGTAAGAAAAATAGAATAAACATACAATACTTATATTTTAATCAATGAATGTAAAAGATTAAGAATAAACACCTATACTAATATTACACATCATTTTCCTTACACTTTCATTGTGATGTTTATGTTGTGCAGGAGCAAATAGACGGGATTCTTGTGAAGTTAGATGTGGTGCATCATATTCCGAACACAGACCATGCCAGTGTAATTACGCTTGCGTGAAACATGATCATGATGATTGCTGCACCGACTTTCTTCAAGAATGCACTCGTGAGTATAATGTTCCGTCCAAAGATTTGTAATAATAATACAATCCTACACTCTAAATACAGTTGGGAAACATTTTTCCACAATATATCAGGCAAATTACACCACAAGAGCACGTATATACAGCTGAATAGGCCTACATCAGAATCAAGCTTGGCTCTGTTTTTAGTGATGACGACAGTTTATTTCGTCGTGAGGACCAAATACTCTTCGCGGGGTTGGTGAAGGTATCAAACTCATTAGTGGAACCGGGTTTGTCGTGACACCGTCAACCATCCCCAGTCAACTACCCCCTAGGACAACCACCCCTAAGACACCTACCCCCTAGGGCAACCACCCTCTAGGACGACTACCCCCAGGACAACTACCCCGGACAACTACCCCTTAGGACAGTTGTCCGGGGGTAGTTGTCCTAGAGGGTTGTTGTCCTATGGGTAGGTTATCCTAGGGGGTAGTTGACTGGGGGTGGTTATCCGGGGGTGGATGTCCATGCGGAGTGTCCTAGAACCATGCAGCCTAGTTCATGTTCATAACTTTGCTGTACCAGATTCTTAAGAAATGTAATTTGGACCAAAACCGAGAAAGAAGAAGGTTTTGCAGTATAGTGTACAGATAACCTATCTTTATGGAGTGACACCGGATGTCTCCCTACAGCGTACACTTTTTATATTATATTCACACTTGAATATGTGAATTATAAAAAAAAGTTTTACAGAAAAAAAAGTAAAAGAATTTTAAGCACCGATGTTTTAGTCTCGCGTTATCACGCGTACAGCTAATCTATTATTATGCATCATATTCCATGTTTGTTTGTTTTTTATCTTTATTTGTTTACATGTTCGTTTGTTTTTGTCTGTGAAGGCATTCATTTGGATGGGAAAAATCCCTTGGAAGGCTTGGTCATCGTTAAAGAGCAAGAAAGGGAAGTTGGTTATATATGTCACAACGGTCTATGGCTATCCTGGGAGGTATCGGCTGCCTGTGCAGACCTGGGGTACTATGGAGGTGAAAGCTATTCTACTGATACCTCTGTGGACATCGGTACGCTACCTATATTACATTCATACGTGAAATGTAATCAGGGTATGTATAATAATTTAAGAGCATTCATGTTATGAAAGTGGAGCAATATACACGAAAAAAAAACGTGTAAAAACACATTAATTTTACCCTTTTTTTGGAGATGGCCCCCCCCCCCACTGGCGCTCAAGGGGGGCGGGGGGTGCGATTTTTCAAATTTTCGAGGGCCCCCAAAAATTAGTGCTCACTACCCCCCCCCCCCCCCCCCCCACTGAGCGAAATATTGGCCGACACGATTTTCAAATTTCAGCACACTAAATTTCAAATTTGGGCCCCCCTAAGAAATCCTAGATCCGCGCCTGGAGGGAACTGGCCCCGTGCCCCGTGACCCCTATAGTTACGCCACTGGTTCTTAAACAGTATTATTGTGCTCGTTTTAGACGGAGTCATTATCAGTGTGTAAAATATTGAAATGATCAAGATTGAAAAATAGGGAGAAGTTTTAAAAGGAAACTATAGTTGACCAAGAACCACGAACCTGGCTCAATAATATTTTCTTTGATTGTTATGATTATGATTTACAATTAAAAACTCTCCCCTTTTTCATGGTAAAGTGACTTAGAATAATATAACATAGATTAAAACCGTTAATTAGATATAAACTATTATAATCCTAATCCGAAACGGTTTATTGTACAGAGACCAATAAGACACCATGGTCCAGATAATATATGGAATTCTCTCCCAGAATACACTAAATCATGTTGCTCCCTTTACTCATTTTTCAATTACAATCATAATTATTATTATCATCATCATCAATCATCATCATCATCATCATCAACATCACCTTCATTATTCTTATATTTTACACATGCTTTCAAATTTTTGTCGATTCTGCTTAATAATAAATGTGTTCATCTACTTCATAAGATTTGTTGGGGGCTGTCATATTTTCCTTAGAATGGTAATCTTTCTTCCGCGTATAATTGTATAAAGTCTAATGAAACATGATACTTTCACAATTTATCTTTTCTTTTGCTAGCTATGGTAATTGCGTATATTTGCTAATTAATGATTCATTCAGTATTTTGTGTTTGTTCTCTTCCTGAATTTTGTAAACATTTATAGGGAATGCAGAAGAAACTAAATCAAAATAATCAAATCAAATGATACGATTCAACATCTTATTCTCTATACAGATGCAACGAGTCTCAATCAATGTGTGTTCATTACCAATGTAGCTACACAGGATTTATGTGAAATAGGTGAACAACATGACTGCTGTAGGGGGCTCTTGGGAATCAGATGCACTAGTAAGTTAAATATTCACACTCCACTTCTTCATTCTTACTTAAAATTCTGACGTAAAAGGATCACCCCCTTCCATTAATCAAATGTTTTTCTCACATTGAACAAATCTCTCCTTCCATAAAACTTTCGTACTAACGTGATCAAGAGAAATGTGAAATGCATACTAAATCTCTGCTCAACAAATTTGTCTTAGGGATTCGATGTATAGAATATAATGTTGATGATGTTGATGATGTCGATGATGATGATGACGATGATGATAAACATTATGTTCATCATCATCATCATCGTCATCATCATCATCATCGATGATTTAATCATGCCAGATTTGAACATAAATGTTTTGTGAGACGTCCGTGCCTATAAGAAATGTAACAATTAAAAGGAAAACAATTATTATAAGGCGCCTTTTCCAGAGGATTCAAGACGCCGTCCTTTTTAATAGTCAATCAACAATCACATTTTGTTTGTAGAGATATGTTCTCAGATCTTTTTTAAAATAAGTTAAATGAAGCACTTTTTCACAGAAATGCAGGCTGTCTAAATCCATAGGCGTTGGGCAACGGATTTGAAACCAGCCTATTTTCGGGATTAAAAGATGAATGCTGAATTTTATTTGGTGTGATTTTCGTCTTCATTATAGATCAAACCGATGATGAGATGACAACCACATCAACTACTGTGCAAAAGGAGACAGATGATAATCATGAACCAAGCACGAAAAGTACGTGTTGATTCGGGATATTGGGGGTGTTTTTTTATTACTGAGTTGTCTTTTTGTTTTTACTGTGTGTTTTTGTTTTGTGTGTAAACGTTTAAAAGGTAAAATTATCAAGTGCTTCATTGTGGGATCATTTTGTAATATGAACATGATCAAGAGAAATGTGAAAACGCAAACTAAATTTTAGCTCAACAAATTTGTCATAGGGTTTCGATTTACCCTGTATAGAATCTAATGATGATGATAATGAAAATGATGATGATGATGATGGTAAAGCTGATGATGATGATGATGATGATGATGACGATGATGATGATGACGACGATGATGATAATGATTATGATGATGATGATAATGATTGTAAAGCTGATGATGATGATGATGATGACGACGATGATGATAATGATGATGATGATGATAATGATGATAATGATGATGAACATATTAACAATCATGCTAAATTTTGAACACAAATGTTTTGTCAGACTTCCGTGCCTATAAAAAAAAATCAATAATTGTATATTTACATAACGCCTTTTCCATAGGATACATAGGTATGTTCTAGATGTTTTTTTTAAAGAAGTTACTTTTTCACAGAAATGCCGGCAGTATAATCCATAGCGCCATCTGAGCGTCCCTGGACGGGCCCTGGACGGTGTGTGCGCTCTATAAGTTTATGCTATTATTAAAAGGACTTGAAGCCAGCCTCTTTCTGGGATTTGGGAATGAGTTAACGATGAATGCTGAATTTTATTTGGTGTGATTTTCGTCTTCATTATAGATCAAACCGATGATGAGACGACAGCTACATCAACTACTGTGCAAAAGGAGACAGATGATAATCATGAACCAAGCACGAAAAGTACGTGTTGATTCGGATATTGGGGGTGTGTTTTTTTACTTAGTTACTTTTTTGCTTTTACTGTGTATTTCGTTTTGTGTGTAAACTTTTAAAGGCAAAAGTATCAAGTGTTTCCTTGTGGGATCATTTTGTAATATTATCAAAGGCTCTTGACTCTCATACGAGATGTTTTTGGTTTGATTCCAGCTTGTTGCTTACATTCTTGCACGAGGTGTTTTACCCATGTTTGTCACACCCTACTCAGGTGCAGGCACGTAGCCACATGGGGGGGGGGGGGGAGGACCTTCCCCCCAATTTTTTTCTTCCAAGATCGGTTGAACTTTTTTAGACCCCGTTTTTTTACCTCGATCGATTACATGATTCGGATATTGGGGGTGTGTTTTTTTACTTAGTTACTTTTTTGCTTTTACTGTGTATTTCGTTTTGTGTGTAAACTTTTAAAGGCAAAAGTATCAAGTGCTTCATTGTGGGATCATTTTGTAATATTATCAAAGGCTCTTGACTCTCATACGAGATGTTTTTGGTTTGATTCCAGCTTGTTGCTTACATTCTTGCACGAGGTGTTTTACCCATGTTTGTCACACCCTACTCAGGTGCAGGCACGTAGCCACATGGGGGGGGGGGGGAGGACCTTCCCCCCAATTTTTTTTCTTCCAAGATCGGTTGAACTTTTTTAGACCCCGTTTTTTTACCTCGATCGATTACATGTAAACAAAAAAAACACAACATCAAACTCTGGCTACGTGCCTGCTGAGGTGTATGGAATGGGTAGTGGCCATATTGCAGGGTCCGCAGGGAGAACAGTATTAATACGTGCGTAAATATGACCCAGTTATTATTGTTTAGTATTATTATCATTATCATCATTATTTCGATGATGATGATCATTATTATAATTACTATCAATTAAGCAAAACAAAATTAGATACTTGTTGGCGTTGCTCACTTTATTTTATTCAAAGTCTCAAGAAGTATATGAGTTGCATGAATAGAAAATTTAGTATTTTGCATTACAGCATTAGCCAATTCTTGTTCCAGTTCCATAAACCTTTAATTTTTTTTAAAACCTCTTTTTCAATTCTACATATCATTTCATGTCCGTGTTTTAAATTTATCTACGGATGTATTGATGACAAATATTGTTTTTTCATGGATACGTGCAGAATACATCTACATCATCATCGGTGTTGTGTGTGTCCTTCTAATCACGGGTGTGGTTTTGGTTGTGGTCGTCAGATCAAGGAGGTAAGGAGACGAACTTTTCCGAAATATTTTTGTAGATGACTGGATGAAATTCTATTTCCTCGTCATGTACTATTTTAATTTTTGTTAAACCTTATTGTCATCTTATTGTTAAACCTTATTTACCTGGGAGAAGTGACAAAGTAGTCAAGCTGGAACGCTCTCCCTTCTAATTAATTCAGAGTACAATGTAAAACTTAATTGCTGCGCCTTAGCCATTATGTGTATTCGGCATAATGCACCGATATAGTATAACGAGTTGCGAGGAATGCATGGGCGAGTGTCTTGTATAATAGTATCTTAATATGCAAATGGGTGAAAATACATTTTTAGGGATTTATTAGATCACTTTCTTTAGGGTTGAATCCACTCCAAGTATAATAGGATCCAATCGAAAACAGTAGTTCAATTATTTTCGAGAGTAGATTACACTTATATTGCATTTAATTTCCACTCCAAAACGGCGTGATCGCTATATGACTCCGAAAATGTGGATTTTAAATCGTGTGTATATCGGGAGTATATCGTCTGCTTGGAGCTGCCACAAGAGAATTATCTTACCTAATTTTTTTTTCGGGCTCTTAGCAGCCGATAAGGCTCATCCAGAAATGAAAACGTCTCTACCTAAAGTAAACCTCCTCCTCATCACTTTATACTTCTTTGTACACAGAAAAGGCAGAAAGCAACTACGCAATCCACCGACTACCGATGATCCGACCGTCGCCATGGGCAACGTAACTTCTGTCCAATCAGCGGACATCGCACCGACCCCGTTCCTCGCACACGAGACGCTGTGTGTGAAGGAAAACACATACGCATCGGACCCTACATCACCGCATCATACATATACAGGAGTGAATGCGGTGGGCGATACGGAGACCAATGAGGGGGGAGAGGATGAATATACTTATGTGGATGTTCCTCCTATACATGGTCAATCGGAAGATCTTCAGCATACATACATGGATGCTGAAGTCCTGCTTGTGACGCCACGTAACATATCCAGCGATGATAATGATTACGGGTTAATAGATAACGTCCTGTATAAGAAATTATAAGATAATGCATGGAGTGCATGAAATGATTGTGCCGAATGTTTGTACAATTTAAATAAACGTGTACCTAATTAATTAACGAGATAATTAACGAGATGTTGAAATACGACCTCCCCCTTTCCCCTAATTTTTTAACAAAGAAATGTATATAATATGTAATGTTAATGCAATTTCTTCTCTTTGCATGTAATTTGGATACAATTTCATCAATCAATCAATCAATCTTTATATCTTCAGATTATGAGGAAAAATGACATTTTGATTGAACATGTTCTCATAATTATCATGCTACCTGTATCAAAGATAAATGTGCCAGATATAATGCTAATACGTCCTTGTTTCGTATGAATCTTAGTGTAAATAATGATAGCAACCAATCGAGGCTAATGTTTATCTCTGTCTTCAACGAAGAGAGAGAGAGAGAGAGAGAGAGAGAGAGAGAGAGAGAGAGGGGGGGGGGGGAGAAGGGGGAGGGGACGGGGTGAGGAGTAACACAGATCTCTGTTCTTTTTTGGCAAAACAAACAAAGAATTAATAATGCATAAGAGGTGCATAGATACCTATAGCATTTACAGTTTCAGCAACCTGCCTATTCCTGGAAACGATTCTACAATAACGACATTCGTGTAAGGCCTGGGTTATCTGTATTCTATAGTGTACCCATTAACACAGAGTTTCCTAACTGTGTATCATTTTGTTGTTGTGAGATATTTCATTTGAAATTATGTATCGGTACCTGGATCTAAAGATTGCAACTTTCAGAATAGGCTCTGGGCCTATTACCGTGATGTGATTAGAGAATGCTATACCAACGCGGGTCTAGGATAGTCTGAATGAGCGGAGGGGGCGGCGAAAATGTTGATACATCTAAATGTAACTAATCATTGTACAGTATATAGTCGTAGTATACATTGAAAACAAATTGTTGTTCCCTTTTTGGCTTCGCCTTTTAAGCTCAATGAATTAAACATTTTATTCTCTGAATTGAGAAAATTATTCAATCGAGATATTTACTTTCAATGGTCATTTGAGTAAATACCTTACTTTATAAAAGGTATCAAGTTTCTCACACAAAAAAAACTTAAAAGAAATTAGTGAATTTTTTTTCCTTGTATAGTGCGTACACAAACATTTTGTAAAGTTTCTTCAAGGGTTGTAATAAAATTAATCTTTTGTATACTTTTATACATTTTTCTCTCTACATTCTTGATCTCATTGTTTGTTATAAATAGAGCTTAGTGAGAGAAAAAGAGAAAGGATAAAAGAGGGAGGTAAAGTCAGAAAGAGAAAGGAGTGAAAAGTAGATGAGAGGAAGAGAGAGAGAGAGAGGGGGAGGGAGAGAGAGAGGGGGAGGGAGAGAGAGAGAAAGAGAGAGAGAGAAATAGAGAGAGAAAGAGAGAGAGAGAGAGAGAGAGAGAGAGAGAGAGGGAGAGAGAGAAAGAACAGTATGAGTTTAAATAAACATGTATTATTCGATACAAATTCAGATTGAAAAATGTCTTTATAGGTGAAATAACAAAAAATGTGCTATATAAATCTTAATTTATTTTTTATATTTTTTACTACCATTCAGTTCGGTTTGTTTTAGGCCCTCCCTTTACAAACGTTACTTGAATTTATATCATAGGACAACGAATACTTTGTTTATATATTAGTACACGGCTCTTCATGGCAAATGTTAACGTATAGGCCAACCTCTGGTCATCATGGTTATGCTAGTTTCTTCTCGTTTGTCTGTTTGATTCATGTTTAACCATGACAACGGCCAAAGTCATTATCTAGAAAACTGGCAGCAAGTAGACAAGTGAAAGGCACTTCCAAAATAGGGGAAAACAGAAATCAGATTCGACCAAATCTTCCAAGTACACTCTCATAGGCCTATCTTCAAAGATTTATGAAATGTTGCAAGTAAACATCCTCAACTAACTTTTAAGTCAAGTGTCTGGATAGACAACTTGTAGGGACATCACTATTATGTGGTAGTCTATACACTGAGAACTGCCCGTACTTGTTAGCTTTACAAAAAAAGATGTTGTATTGCCCTTTGCGACCGACCCCAAAATCTTAAAATTTACGGTCGGCTTTTTTATTATCTTTTGTTAATGTTTTTTTTTTAATCGTTTTTTAGATTTAAAAAAAAAAAAAAAAGAAAATGTATTTAAACACTAAAAACTGAAAAATATCAGCCCAAAGTTGGATTTTTTTTTTCAGATGAAGAGAAAGCTTAGATGAATGGGTTATATGTGATTTCTCACTGACCGACTAATGCCAAAGACCAAATGCAATGCATTCCACTTTTGCAATTTACAGTAGGTTTACATGAAATATTTTACTTGAAATAAATTTGCTATCAAAGATAAAGACCAGTTATGGTCATGCGATTGCATTGTGAAAGAAACGTTGTGGAATCGATCAGAAAAGCTTGATCATCTAGCATATAAGTATTGGTGTGTACTGCAAGGTTATGGAATCATCAAAAGGATAAGAAATTTGGCCCAGTCTTCGTAAAGTTACAAGCACTGTACACAGAAAGATGTATATGGGACTACGCACACGTGCGCGACACGTGCGTTTATCTCTCACAGTCAAATAGATAAACTAATTTACCAAATATATCAATTAGTAGGCGGTTTCCCGGCAAAATTGTTATCATCATGTATTAGTCAAAACATATTCTTTCACATGATTGGTAATAAAGAGCTTCCATTTCATTTTTTGAAATTGGGGCGTTTCCAATACTGGTCTTTACCTTTAAATGCTAAAACCTTTTATTTTTCCTTATTTTTTTAATATCAAAATGGTTGATATAAGAATATATAATTTAAATTATGGGCCAGAAGGGATTAGACCACACGGCGACGTCACTGACAGGTGGCTATCTCATTAACTCAGCTCTCAACTAACATAAGAAAAAGAGGATCATGGGGGACCAACAGGCACCGATTGGGGAAGTTTTCTATATAGAGGGAGCAAGTGGCTACAAGTAGGACAGTGGGGCTTTAAACTCAACTACTTTATTTTATACAACTTTACAGTATCCTTTGTTGTGCAGATGTGTAAGTTTACTTGGCGTATGCTTCTATCTTTTTATCCGTCAGACTAAAATAGTTTTTTTTAATGAGAACAAAATGGTATATAATGACTCTTCATTCTGTGGCTCAATCTATACCATCGTACTAAATTAACCATCAACATATTTTGTAAATCGACCTTAAAGCACTTAAACCAATTTCCTATTTCTTATTCTGTCTTCTCACCCGTTATGCTTCTCGTTCTACTATCTAGCCACTCACATGTCTTTGCCTCCATCACGTGACTTCAACCAGACCTTGATGGACACCAAACAAACATCGACGTACACCCACCAGAGAGCCGTGACATACAGACATGGACGTACACCCACTGGAGAGCTGTTACATACAGACATGGACGTACACCCACCAGAGAGCCGTGACATACAGACATCGACGAACACCCACCAGAGAGCCGTGACATACAGACATGGACGTACACCCACTGGAGAGCTGTTACATACAGACATGGACGTACACCCACCAGAGAGCCGTGACATACAGACATGGACGTACACCCACCAGAGAGCCGTGACATACAGACATGGACGTACACCCACCGGAGAGCTGTTACATACAGACATGGACGTACACCCACCAGAGAGCTGTGGCATACGGTATAGACGTACACCCACCGGAGAGCTGTGACATACAGACATTGACGTACACCCACCGAAGAGCTGTACCATACAGACATGGACGTACATCCACCAGAGAGCCGTGACATACAGACATGGACGTACACCCACCAGAGAGCCGTGACATACAGACATGGACGTACACCCACCAGAGAGCTGTGGCATACATACATGGACGTACACCCACCGGAGAGCCGTGACATACAGACATGGACGTACACCCACCGGAGATCTGTGACTTACAGACATGGACGTACACCCACCGGAGAGCCGTGACATACAGACATGGACGTACACCCAACGGAGAGCCGTGACATACAGACATGGACGTACACCCACCGGAGAGCTGTGACATACAGACATGGACGTACACCCACCGGAGAGCCGTGACATACAGACATGGACGTACACCCAACGGAGAGCCGTGACATACAGACATGGACGTACATCCACCAGAGAGCCGTGACATACAGACATGGACGTACACCCAGTGGCGGATCCAGGGGGGGGGGCGGGGAGGGGGG
>JAVYIG010005551.1:0-27500 GCA_035222895.1 Strongylocentrotus droebachiensis
ATACCAAACAATAATTATGTTTTATACATCCAGGCCTCAGAAATAAAACACCAGCTCACCGCGTGAATGTTACCATGTCTATGAACCCGGATTTAAGCTAAATGATGGAGTCGACTGTGCCAAATAAAATAAAAATAAAAGAAAGGGAAAAGAGAGAATGAGAGAGAGAGAGAGAGAGAGAGAGAGAGAGAGAGAGAGAGAGAGAAAGAGAAGAGAGAGAGGTAGAGATAGTGTGTGCGTGCGTGCGTGTGTGTGTTTCCATATCCATCATTATTCTGATTTCATTTTTGTTTTCATCAATAATGTACAATAAAATGTTTTGAATTCATGTCAAGGAAAAACAACTGTATTTTTTTTCTAAAATTAATTTGTATTGTTTGGAAAAAAGAAAAGAAAATATTCGGAATGACATTCTCTCTCTGATTGGTAATATACTACTTCTACTACTACTACTAATACTACTACTACTACTACTAATAATAATAATAATTATTATAATAATATTACTACTATTACTGCTACTCCTACTACTACTCCCAACAGTAATACAAACAAATAACAAGTATAAGAATGTTTGGAACATGAAATTTGTTTGAACCGCAAATTGGCAGCGACAAATTTAGAGATGATTTAGATCCTACATGCCATCAATCGTTATTATGAATATTTTGAGCATTGTTCCACTGCATGCGGGTATTATTTTCAAAATCTTTGTGACATGTATTAATTTAGAGTAGACTTACCAGAAAAATACTTATCTGTGACTTTCAATTTGGAAAACATTATTAGTTAATGTTATATTCACTTTTATGAATAGTTTTCCAGTTTTTAAAATTTTAAATATAGAATATAAATTGAATATAATCCTGCAAAATGATTTGGATTCTCTTCGGTGACAAGGATAGTTACTATTTTCTTGGGGGCTGTACTTGGAAATATTTGCTAAATAGAAAGTTAATATACTTATTCATGTCCGTTTTAACCCATCTAATCTCCTAGATGTATATATAGCATAAGAAGATTCCATTCGGATCCATGTTTGCGAATTCTTGTAGGGTTTCAAGAAAAAATAGTAAGGTCCCACGAACAATCGTACTGCGTAGCCTCGAGCGAGAAGTTAGGAATAGATCTTAAAAGAGTCATAACAGAGCCTACAATAGAATACATGTACACAAATTCGTTAAAAATAACCTTTTAGGATGTAATTATGTAATTGATTGATTGATTTAATCGAATGATTGATTGATTAAAAATCACTTTCACTTTCTTTCACGAACGGTACAATGATAGTAATGAGACCTGTAATTATTGACGTAGTAGAAGGTGGTGTAATAAAATGTAAGGCTTGTAATGGAAACCATATAACAATTTCAGACAACGTTTCTGCAAGAACGTCCTGCGATTTTTCACTGTCTGTTTGTAAGTGATGAAAATTAGAATAAAAATGGAGTTGAAGTAGATGGGTAAAGTCAGGTTTTGGAAGATGTCTGTCTTTCGTTTAGAACGGAAGACGAAACACAGGTCCACGGGACCCGGTCTATGAACAAAAGATATGGAACACCCCCCCCCCCTCTCTCTCTCTCTCTCTCTCTCTCTCTTTCTTTTCCACTCTCCCATTCTAACTGCAGTCTCTCATTCTCCCCCTGTCTCCGCTCTTTCTCTGTCTCTTTCTCTTTCCATCTGTTCTATTTCTCGTTTTTCTTTGTTTCTCGTTTTTCTTTCTACCCTGAGTGGAGGACATTGAATGACGATTATTGAAAGCAGGGAAATATGGGCGGGAGTTTAATAACCTCTTGACATTGCCTGCTTGCGGGGTTGTCCTAATTTCCTAACATCATTTTTAAATGTCATAGTTCGATAACTATATTTTTGGATGATCATGTGGGATATCAGAAAATGTTTATTATGCGATATTTCTTCAAAGGCCGTTTACCCCATGAGCTTATATTTGGAAGGGACTGCCTTGGGTAAAATTGGGAGAAAAATATGGGTACCTATTCTTGACGAATTCAAAGTGGGGATTTTATTTAACAATTTGGAAATCGTATTTATTGTAGTGAGACAAAGAACGAAGTGAGACAGACAGACGTGACGGGAAGGAAAGGCAGAGTCGAGAAATGTGCAAGAACACGGCAATACAAGAGATGTAACTAGATTATGCACAAAATAGGAGGGGAAAGAAAGAAAGAGCTCCCTTATTCTCTTCACCATTTATTCTCTATTTTTCAACAAAAAAGGGTTAATTTATATACCGGGTATCCATTTGTTATCCATTATTATGTATCTGTTTATCATTCTGTTTTTGATTATGTACGTATTTCCCATTTTTTGTAAACTAAGTCCATGAACAGATGAATGAATTAAATGAATGAATAAATAAATAAATGAATAAGCAGAAGTGTAATGAGAATTCGAAGAAAATACGAGAATGAAGAATAAATCATTTAATGCGGGTACGAGTGTGATGGATGGAATAATAATCATGCATTTATGAAAACGAATCCTGGTACACAAGTCTAAAATTATAATAATCATGGTAAATGTTTAATCCGAATATGCTGTGTATTCTGAAACGCTATTCATAAAGGCCGTATTTTGTGATTTTGATTCTTGTTATCGTCAACGTTGCTATTTACCTTGGTTGATTATGTTTTGGTATTCTGTCAGGGTTTTGTATTTGTCTGTCTCCTGGATGTTCTTACTCTGTATGTATAATGTGGCATATAAATGTGTTTATATCAAATCAACAACGAGAAGCAAAGGTATGTGCTACTCCAGCGCTTCTCCGTAACAGATTTCTGTTTTTGTTTTATTTTCCTCCTATAAACATGGTTAATGTCAGAGTTTGTTTCTTTGGGATGTAATAACTATTCACTTTTCATTACATGACAACCAGACAACATCAAAACTATAAATGGCATTTTTCAACAATTTTACTCCTCTAAAAAAAGGAAATGTCTAAAAAGCACATTTGAAAAACACTTTTGGTGGATATGCGTGCATGTTCAGAACAATGCTAACATCATCAGCAGAACCTTGAGCAAAGAACGGATGTCTGAGACACATCCCTCTTCTCCTCCTCCTCCTCCTAGTTTGGATGAGAAATGGTGGACATTAGCTGAATGAGATGATAAATGAAATGATGAATGGATGTTGCAAACAGGCAGTCTAATTGTCGGTATGCCCATCAGCGAATTTAAACTGTGCAGTGCGTCATCTTCTTTCATCGTCTTTTTTGGTAAAATATCTGCCTCCTCTCCCTCTTTCTCTCCCCTCTCTCCTTCTTTCTCTCTCTTTATCTCTCTCTCTCCCTCTTTCATTCATTATGCACAATCTTTCCCCTTTCTCATTTCTTCTCTCTCTCTCTCTTTTTCTCTCTCTCTCCCTCTCTCTCTCCGGTAGTCCAGTGGATATGATTAAGAATAATATAACGTAGAAATATAAAGAGAGGAGCAGCCTCCCCCCCCCCCCCCAAGAAAAAAAATAACAAAATGAAAAAATGAACAAAATAGAAATTTCAAAAGATAGATGAATACAAATAATTATGTATAAAAAAGAGAAAAAAATAACAGGCAAAAGAAAAAGAAACATTAATGTAACGACTCACATGATCAGAGCATGCGTTTATTTTTACGGTTTCATTATATTTTCATTTTAATTAAAGTTTTGTTTATATCCTCGGATAATTGCATTTACTACATGTGGACGTTTTCACTCAAATGTCACCCTTTTACGCAAATGAAACTGATATTTTTAACAGGAAGAGCAAAGAAGAAGAATCTTAGTCATTGAAGGTTGTATAACATTGAAGTAACGATGATAGACAAATCGAAGGTAATACACAAAGAGTGTGAGAAGGGGAGAGAATGCGCGTGTGTGTGTATGTGTGTGTACGTGAGTGTGTGTGAATTAAAGAGGGTGATATATATTTAATTCAAATATACATAAAGAAATAGAGAGATAGAGAGAGAGAGACAGAGACAGAGAAACAGAGAGAGGATCGCTTTCAAACTTCAGGAATAAACCCAACCCAACAGATTAAATGATTTGCAAAAGCCACCCTTGGAATAAGTTTCCACAATGATAAACAATAAAATAATTACAATTGTAAAGCTTTCGAAAATGCCTCAAGCAAAATGATACACCGAACCACATTTTAGATTGTTTGTTTGTTTTTATTATTCATTATTTTGTTGGGGGCTTAATTTTCTCAATTGTAACAAAAAAAATGATTGAAACTACAGAGTGAGGTCACATCCGGGCCCAGGATGCACCTTGTTCTAAAAAAGGGCGTGGAGAACATGGTCTGCAATTTCACCAGTTCATGCTCTTTAAAAGTAATACAAAATACATGGTGTCCTTCCTCAGAAGATTTCATCTCGGACAACTAAAGATAGTTATGTACATGTATGATTTACTGTCCTATAGAATATTAGTTGTTCGGAAATGAGCTTATGGTTGCTCATTAAATGGTAATCACCCAAGGTGGTTGATTCCACTCAACTCGATCATGAATCCTCGATCCGTAGAAATATTTGGATCTCTCATTTTCATTCTCGTCACTATTTTGCCCCTCTCGACCCAGGTTTATGGTGATGTATACCAGATAGGGATGAACCTCTCGAATGATAGGGCCGAAGGGCAAACGTTGTGCCTCAAACAGCTCTGTGTGCCGGCTGTGAGTGCTTCTTATTGGCGTATTGATATGATTTCTTTAACAAAAATATTATTATACTATTGAATTATGTGCTTGTCGCTACATCTACCAAAAGTATCTGCTAGACTCTTTGCTATTTTTCCGTACCTACTTTTGTTTCTTCATTTCATTTGAGATATTATGGTACGTCTAAATCCGACTGTAGAGCTGGAACTTCGTTTAAATATCTAAAAGCAATTTTAATCCGAGGAACGAACTAAATCTGCATGCAGTTTTAAATTATGGAGAATTCTTGGGAATTGTTTTGCTCATAACCTTCTACTGTACCCATAATCATATTTTTGTTGTTGATTGCGTGTGAATCAAAATTTGTATATTTTGAAGAACACATTAAACAAAGTCTCATTCGTGCCATTCCTATGATATCTTTCGTATATATTTTTTGTTTAGTGTTAATTAATTTATGTGAATGTGATCGTGCGAACGTGATCCGAAACGTCACACATGTTTTAAAATCGTTGATGCGTACTTTTGACACCGGATATCTCCGAATTCCTATGTTTTATTTCCGATGTCATGATCTGAAAAACGGAGAACGAAGGAAGTTTCCATGCACGCGAATAAAAAAGAAAGGAAAAGCAGTATTTCTTTCCCGTTCATATAATTTTGTTCGTTTCTACTTTTTTTTCTTCATTTCGTTTGAGATATTATGGCACGTCTAAATCCGAGTGTGGAGTTGAAATCGTTTGAATTTTATATAGTAATGTTGAATTCTTGGGAATTGTTTTGTTCGTTTTAATGTACCCATAATCATGGTTTTGTTGTTGTTTGCGTGTGAAATCAACATTTGTATATTTTGAAGAGCACATTAAACAAAGTCTCACTCGTGTCATTCCTATGATATCTTTCGTAGGTATTTTTTGTTTAGTGTTAATTAATTTATGTGAATGTGATCGTGCGAACGTGATCAAAAACGTCACACATATTTTAAAATCATGTTAGGTCGGTGTGTACTTTTCTTATCCCCTTGACCTCAGGTATCTACGAGTTCCTACATTTTATTTCCGACGCCCTAATCTCATATTTCCCTGAAAAAATGAAGACACGGAAACTTCCATGCACACGAATACCAAGAAGAAAAAAAGCAGTAGCATGTTTTGTCTGGATCGGGGCTCTTGATTTTTTTAAAGGAAGTCGCTATATATTTTTATGTATATCTCTTTCATAATTATTTTCCTAGTATGCACATTTTACACTTACATCGCCTTGGCCAACCATCTATCAACTCTCTCTCTCTCTCCCACTCACTCACTCTCTCTCTCTCTCTCTCTCTATCTCCCTCTCTCTCTCTCTCTCTCTCCCTCTCTATCTCGACATAGTTCCCTGTCTGCCATTTTCTCTCTCCCCTCTTACTCTCTTTCTTTATTTCCTTTCCTTTCTCTGCAATTCCATTCTGAATTACACATCTCATTCATGCACTGATGATGATGAAACAATCATTGAAACCAGATCAAGGAAGATCTTGTTTTACTTTAAGTTACACCCCCACCCCAAATACTTTACAAAGCAAAAACGAACACTCTTAAAATTCTTCATTTCATCACAGATTTATTATTTCATGAAAATCCACAAGTTGTGTGATATCATATCACTCAATAGCAATCAAAAACGTATGTCCAGTGACTAGTCTCACACCTAGATCATTTACAAGATGCAGAATGAAAACGTTACACAAACACGTCACCACTAATTTTAAAAGTACAAGAAACGACTACATTCATGACATTGCGACTAATAACCAATAGTTTTGCTGGATACATCCCTCCCAAGCACTTCAGAATTTTGTTATCAGGTCGGACTTATGTTATAACCTTCAATCAAATAGCAACCTTAATTGGTATAATTAGGTAGTATTCGATGATCGATAGCAAATTTGCTAAGCTATGACATTTAAAAAAAAATAGAAACAAACGTATTAATATAAAGAATACTCACTAAAAAATTTGAATTTCCAATTATCGTTAATTCTCGAAATATGATGATTTTCTGCATATCCCCGTTTACGTTCAAATTACAATTAAAGATATGATGGGCGTTATTTTGTTGTTGTAAAGATTATCTTGATCCTTATCGAATTCATGAGCATTCTAAAGTTTTACAGATATGTTACTTAGCGCTGTTGCTATTAGTGAAACTTAATTTAAATGAGAAAAAAAGTAACCTTTCCCTAGTACATCTAAATTAGTTTGTTTCGTTGTAAGAAACATTTGTTGCTTGAAAGAAGTTAGTGCATATCGTTATTTTTATAACGTCATTAAAACATAATCATCATTCCAACCCAGGTGTAGTATGAAGACAACTCAATGTCTGTCCATAATGGTCTTATAAAGTTTGAAACTTTGCTTGCAAAGATATAACTTGATTCCGAAATAGGAACGATTTCTGTGGACATAACCTTTTTCATACGTTCCACCTACAGTATAATTTATGTGTTGAGTATTTTGCTTGCAAATCGAAATTTGATTTCGAATAATATAACAATGAAAAAGTGTTGCTTTCACAAAATACTCTTTCCACTAAGAATCTTATAAATAAAACATCTACTTTCATAAATAATTTTTCTTGCGTTTTAGAATAATCTAATGATTTTTTTTGTAATCACATAAATTAAGTCATCTATGATACAGAAAATTACACTGAAAAGCACACAAAATCATTTTTACACTGTACATGTTTCATTCAAGCGAAGAACAAAAAGAAACAATGAAATTAATGACTAAAAACATGACGCTGTCATATTCGTTCAGAATAGGCACATTTTCAAACATGAAGCATTTCAATTCCATTTATAATAAAGTAAAATAGCACCAAATGATGTTCGGAGATTAAACATTTACAAATTACCGTCCTCCCGCTCTCTTCACTCTTTCTCTCTCTCTCTCTCTCTCTCTCACTCTCTCCCTCTCTATCTCTCGTTCTATCTCTCTTTTTTCACCGACGAAAATTCACGTATAAATATAACTATTTTTGCTTAGCATGACTTTGCTTTCAATGTTAAGTCTACAATTTCATAGACACAATACAAAGGAAGATTTGTCATTGTTTACGTTTAATTAACCTAAATCTGGACTTTAAAGTTCGATAAAAAAAGTATTATTTGTTTTAAATAACATGGCGCGGCAAGTATAGTTACATGGGTTATTGCAATTCCAATTAATGATCTAAGCGACCTAATTTTTAGAAAAGTTTCATTTAAACAAATTGTGATACAACAAATTACTTTTTCACCTCAAAATATTAAGCTGTCTTCTAATGATATAAACAAATATTACAAATTGCCAAATAAATATTAATGAGTTTTTTTTCTCAATCAAAAGTTGTGTAGATATTCCTTTTTGATACAGCATTATTATGGTTATTGTGATTGCAATATAAAACTATTTACATTCACCACTTTACCATTAGAATTCCCTTCAGAGAACCTTTAATATGACAGTATACATGGTAATCAATTAGTCTTTTGACATCATCAAAAGGACTGCCTTAACCATCGGAACTTTACTACTGCCACCAAAGTTTTCACTTCGAAGCTCGGACATTTCAGAAACGGATTAATTTCTGTTAATCCGCAATGAGTGACACAAGGTTTGAGATTTTCAATGCCCTTTCATCTTCCTATCTGAAGAAAAGCAAACCTGATCTTCCCCTGGTATTTGGTCCGCTGTCATGTCGAGTTTGTTCACTTCTTACGCATTTTCCCATCTTCTCTCTATAAGCTTCCATGGCTTCACAACTACAAAGCTGTTGTGACATCGGTCGATGCACCTGTCCTTCTTATAAAAAGCGTGAACTTGCCAAGGCACCCAAACAAGTTTGTTGACGAATCAATCCTCTGGAGTTCAGTGACTCATGCCTCGTACAAGGCAGGAACTGTTTTTCGATACGTAACAACTTTCGTTCACCTTTGACAGGCGCGGAATGAAGTTAACCCATCCGATGCAACCATCTCCTTGCGCTGTTCGTTTGTTTGTGAAGCACGTTTAATTTCCACCTGTCCAGTGAGGATGGTTAATAATGGAGTCTTCTGTGACTTCGTGATGGGTTCAGGATCACAACCTGAGATGTGCAAGTAAGCTCAAGTGTTCAGCGTCGTTTTGTCGATGCTCATCTTGATGGTATTGGTTGGCCTTGCGCGCGTAAACAGTCTGAGCTTGGTTCGGGTATTGCAGAAAGCCTACATCGGATGATGGCAAACATCACCTTCTTGAAGTGCGGATGTTTTGTGGCATAGATGACAGGATTTATGCAAGCGTTCATAAGGATGATGGCCCCTGCCCATGGGATAAATGACTCAGAGCCAGGAATCACCAAGCTAGCACAATATGGCGTGATGCAAACAACAAACGCGCATACAACATAAAAGAGGTTCTTGGTGATTTCGACCTGACGTTTGCTGATCGATCGTCGAGCCGTACTTTCACGCCTTTTGGGTTTGTGCGTTGATGACGAGGATTCTGAGGTGTCTTGAGTCTCTGTGATGGTCTTCGTGTGAGCACGGACGTGCACGTAGATGGCGACGTAGGACACCAGGATGACTGTCAGAGGAATCGGGTAGATGATGACGGCTTGGGTCAAGCTGTAGTAATCAGACAACGGATGTGACGTCTTGTGAGTGCATGTACCGTACTTGGCGTCGTATCCGAGCTGACCGAGACCGAAGATGAGCGGCAAGAGCGACAGGAACAGAGGAATGACCCATGTGAACATGACCATTATGCCCATTCTGACCTTGGAGTAGTAGTGGTGATACACGTGTATAGGTTGAGTGATCAACACGAAACGATTGAGACCTATCGCAGCCAGGCTGTAGACACTGGAACCAACGCACGTGTAGAGAATGATGGCGGCCATGACACAAAGTGATTCCTCCATCGGCCATTGCTCTCGGTCTTCATTCAACAAGGCAACCACGTTCCACGGGAGGAAAAGGTTGGTGAGGAGGTCAGCGATGGCCAGACTGACCACGAAGACGTTGGTGGCTGTCCGAAGTTTCCGAGACATGGCAACAGCAGCGATGACAATGCTGTTGCCGATCGAACCGACGACGGAGATGACGATGAAAGTGATGGCCAGGACCAGTCGCTGGTTGTAATCGGTGAACCGGAAGTCTTTACCACCAACATCTGTTGTGTTGACCTCTCCTGGCGAAGACATGGTGAATGTCGTCTCTGTCTGAAAGATATGAAAAAACAAGTCACAATGTCAATCCTGGGTAATGTAATATTTTGTTTGAGTTCATGCAAAATTAATAACGATTTATTGTTGTTTATAGTATGGTCAATCTCGTAGACATGGAAGAGGAGTTCTGTTTGATGTTACCACAAGGCAACATAAGAAAAATGCGTGAGAAATCAAGGAGTGTTCCTACGTATCATCGAATCATATGAGTTAGACTTTGTTTTCAAAGTGCGATCGCTTGTACTCATGCCTTCCTTTGGAATTATGAGGGTCCAACAACATTGGATTGAAAGACAAATTTTGACTCATATATGATCATTTTGAGAAAGTGTAACCATGGACCTACTAAGATGGTGTAACAGAGGGGTAGTACTTTTTCGAAACCTAACTACCTGCTAATGTTATCATGGGCAACGTCGGCTAGACGGTCTATGGCTAGACCATAAACATCAATGATATGTTTTTCACTTTATTGCGCGGGTCATGCTAAGAATAAGTCGATAAAATTCCCAGACACACAGACAAAGCGACCTGGCAGATATACCTGGTAGGTATACTGGACGTTTTGGATGTCCTCGTTAGGAGTTCAAAATCTGACTTTTCCCTTGAAACATGATTTACTATTCTTTTTTATTCGATGTATTCAAATAACCGACCAGCATTAATCACGAATGAACCTGGATTTGTACTTAAAGGATATAAGTTATCAATCATTCGTTCACAAACGCTGGTCATGGAATATTATTGAGTAGATATCACTACTGTGTTACATACCAGGTTTTAACGGTATAAAACACTTTGAATGTCGGTGTTTTCGATGCCGTTATGCATGCCCCGGATTATGAATACAGCGTGATTGATACGAGAGAGAACCGACGATATTGTATAACATCTGACCATCTGTTCATATTGTAAATGGACATTCAAAAGGACGGGGATAAGGCAATTGTAAATTTCTGCTGAAAATTAAAAGGTACACGTCTTGTGATATTAAAAGCGCGTGTTCTGCATTGTTCTCTACTGCGGCGAAAACTTTGATTATGTTTTCTTTATCTGTTGTGGGTAATAACACAAAGTGCTTGGAATGCCTGTTTGATCACACGACCTTCATAATCTTTTCCGCATTTTGTTTTAAACACCAACATTTTGCTTTAACTTTCCCATAGTTTGACTCAATTTTCCTTTTAAATCGCTGAGCCTTAAAATTGTTTATCTAATTCATTAAACCTCCAAACAAGGTGATACCGTTAAAAATAAAGTATAATAAAAGACAAGATGAATAATTTCATTTTGATATCAAGTGATTAGATGTAAGAGATACGATATAATTAATTTTAAAAAAAAAAATGTGCTCACGAATGACAACTACATTTTATTAGTCTATTCGTTTGGGGGCAAAGTTCTGGTTCACCATGGTTAAGATTCTTACAAGAAGCAAAATAAGTTACACTTTAATATTAGACGTAACAATTTATAACCTCCACGCTGGTTATTTTTTTACCAAGAATCAAGTTCATAGAGCAATGAGAAGAGATTATTACGCCACATGCCAATCTTTTTTTAAGAGAATGGTCGCCTGGAGCTATTATCAGAGATTTGATCATTAGAGTGCAATGATGAGAAGGAGATGAAGGATTAGAACAATAATGAAGGCGACCTTATCCCTTCAAACCTTGACATCTGGTCTGGCCGTGATTCGCTATTTGGCGCCATTTTCTGGCTAAAGCCCGCGCGTTTATCGGAGAGCAGACGACAAATGCCGCCGGTGCGATGTATCTACAAACTGCTCTTCATAACGAGCTTTGTTCGCGATACAAAATGCTTCAGATTTACACCTCGGGTAGTTGCACCCTGCTGACTCCAATACAAATGAGTGAAAATACATTTAATTGCGATGAAAAAATGGAAAATTGTTGTAACACCTTCAAAGGCGACTATCAATTCACGGCGTTCGGGCGTATCGATTTGAGTGAGAATATTGTTGCGATGAGAAAGTGGCGATCAAAATGCTGATGGTGAGTCAGCGCCACAAAGAAGCGTCGATGTATCCTTTTATGTAAATTTTCGGCTCCAAAAAGCTTCATAACAGCACGAGTGATATTGTTATTTTATTAGCACCCTCATGAAAAAACATTTTGCCTGTAGCTTTGCCTTCGGGTTAGCACGCATCTACATCGAGGTATTGATTTTGTGCTGTGCATTCCCAAAATTATTAATCTCAGATAATTTTTATAAATGAATATAATTATATGAACTGTGAGAGAGGCTAAAAAAGGAAGAATGGACAAACATTATAATTATCAGAACATGTTCCTACGAAAAGAAGTCACGTATCTCATAAATACAGAACAGCATTATATGAAGAGAGAGAAAGAGAAAGAAAGAGAGAGAGAGAGAGAGAGAGAGAGAAGGGTTGGGGGAAGGTACAAGATGATGTCATTTTGTTGATAACATTCTGTATAAACTATTAATCATTATGGATTTTTGATCATCTGATAAAAGAAGGTTCCTTCATCTCCAGATGTGTCACAATAGAAGTTTAACTGTAATGTTTGAAGCACACGAGCAGCATTCATTTCTGCTTTATTTGTAATAAACGTTTTCATTATAGATTCACTCAAATACCCATCATCGCACAGAACTTCATGAGTAATGAACCAAAAATGAAAAGGGTCTTCTCTCCCGTCCCTTATTTCTCAACCCTTCAACTTTTCATCTTCTCATTATATCCCCATCAGAGTCAGAGTCAGACGGCAATCTCATCCCACTTTGATCCTCGTCATCAATGATCTCACTTTCACGATCTCCCTACCTTTGATTCCTCTGTCTCTCGTAACTGGTTTTCTCTCACTATTTTCCTCCAGTCATAACATGCCTCTATTTCGGGTTAGATACCGAGCGATGACTGGATGCCATTCATAACGAGTTTATGACATTGGATTTGGCTTTCAAGCCGTCCATCAATCAATCAACCGTTAGTCATCCCCACGCGATCGAGAGAGTCCGCTAATTATCTTAATTAGCGGCATACGCCGTTGATCCTCCGGACACGCGTCCCCGTGTCCGCCAAGCCCGCCGGCTGAGCTCTAAGCCAAGACATACCCCAGACCCACTCCAAATCGGAGACCAATTAAATACCGTTGTTTGCTTGTTATATCCCTATCAACTCAATTAGCTACAGCCTGGTTTCTGACTGACTGAGATGAGACAGGTATAGGGGTTTGCATCCTCACGTTCCTCAAGGTAATTAAATCTTGGACGAGGCTGTAATTTCGGTCGTTGTCACTTTTTGTCCGAGTTTGGTGATGAATATCTCCTAACTCAAAGACAACAGTAATCCTGATGCTTTGAAAGAAGGTATCTTAATTCTCGCTACCCTAAATAGGTACGAAAATCTCGAAATTCGCGAGACGAGGTAATTTTCACTCTCTCGGGTCGTCACTACAACTTCCGGTATAGAGTCCCATCCCGCTGGCGCTAGCGCTTGTGTTCGCTGTGCAGAGTTTTCACGCACGCTAAAATCGATGCCAATCAGTGTAATTGGTACAGATTATAATATGCAATGGAAAGCTTCGGGCAGAATTAGTGACTTTAGCACAAAAGGCCGTTAAACTCTACCGTGAAAGAGAGGGTTGTGATCACGAACGCCTGCACAGGAAGCTGTAATGTCGAAAAGCTATCCCATAATGCAATGCGGATTTCAGGATTTTCCCCGGATCTCGGCAGAATCGCTATTTGGGGTAGCGAGAATTGGCTAGTTTGTCGCTATTCTGATTAGTCAAACGACACTTGATAAAGACAAGGACCGAACCAGCACAATCACCATGAAGACCACACAGCTTTTGTTTCAGGTCGACTTTAAAAAAAGTACAATATTTTCATCTCATCCGATAGCTTTAGGAAGCAACATTTCACATTTTCAGAAGTAGTACAGTCAGGGATAAAGACAATTATATCGTAATTTTCCCCCAAAATGGCATATTAAAGGTAGATATTTTGTTTTTAGATATATACTGTACACGTTTAAAGGTCAATATTGTTTACCGATACAACTACAAAGAAGCCATATTATCAGCTCCCAGAAATACAGTGAAACCTGATTTATATAAAGACTGCTCAAGTTCTTTTAATTTTCTGTTTATTTATCCTGGTCAAGAAGCAATGTTAATGTTAATAATTCCAGAAATAGTAAAGTGATTAAGACAGTTTACCCCCCCCCCCCCTCCCAACGAAGTTGCATCTTTGAATGTATACAGTCATGTACATCGGTCCTTACACTGTCTTTTAGAGGAATAAAATGAATTGCATCGGAAATTGTTTCAAATTAAACCTGATGGTATTTGGACATTGCATACAATCAATGATAATGCTTTTTTGGGGAGATGGTTTCAAAATATAGTACAATTCTGTTCGTACTTTTTATAGCTTCGTTACAGGTTCAGATACAACATGAACTTCTGAACCTACTGAGGAAGCGTTCGATATAGACAGGAGTTCGGGATAAAAATGAGAGAGGAGTAGATACTAGATAGAGAGAGATAGATAGAGACAGAGAGAGAGGGAGAGAAAGAGAGGGAGAGATAGAGAGAGAGAGAGAGAGAGAGAGAGTAATGTGGAGAGAGAAGGTTAACCCATGAATGAAACAAAAATTGAAACATCTGGGGGAGATGTAACGCTTGACTAGCGGCCAACCATTAGCCCATACTTCCTCCTTTCGATCTCCCTTTCCAGCATGGTACATGGAATGGACCTACTGTCGTGGACCCTACCGTATTATCAACCAATGCATGCATCCGAAGTAACGATAAGGAAGACAATTTCATCTCGCATGACCACCTCTGTCTATCTTCTTGTCTCCTTCCGGCGGGCCATTTGTTCATGTCAAGGTTAATATTGGACGGTATTTGGACCCACAAGTCATGTACATTCCACCATTTCCGTAATTATGGCTTTATATCTCCGTAACGCTCGTTAGATTGCAATATGGAGCACTAATGGAAATTATGATTTTCTATTAATTGTGTGTATAATTCGCAGCATGACGCTGCTGTCCTTTGTCCAAAACTTTATTAGGTAATCAGTAATCAATTATTCATGCACAGTGCGATGTTACTCCAGACTTCCCCCAGAATGTAACGAGCAACCCTTCTGATAACAAATTCAAAGGGGATTATCATCAAAGCCACATTATACCCAGTAGCGGATAGGGGGTACAGGGGGCACGTGCCCACCCAAATCATGACTTTAATCATGGACCTACTTGCTTCAATTATTGTCGATCAATTTCATCGGATTCTTTGTTAACCGTTACTATTTGTAAAGGGTGGGGGGGGGGGGGGTATCAAAGATTATCACTGTTGTACCCCTCCCCACCCCACCTCCCCGAGAAAATCAACCTGGCTGGATCCGCAAAAAAAAGTACACAAAGTTCATGCTCATGACATTGTGTTCGAAAAATTACACAGGTAAGGATTGCTCATTACGTCATTACTAATGATGATTCCCTGGACATTAGTGTCTTCCCCTGTATACCCCCGTAGCGGTGCTTGTGTACCCCTCTAACCAAATGCTTCCTCTCTAAACGACAGAGGCGTACCGACTCGTTAGGGGTTCGGTGTTATTAAATCATCAAAAGGGGTCCGAAACAAGCGCTGGTCTACGTTTACTTATTTAAGAAATACAGAGTGGAACGTAATCATCTTCGAGTGACCAGAAATTATGAGGCGAAGAAGGCCAAGTGGAAAATAAACAACATTGAAATTGCAGATTAAGAGATATTGGTCTCTCCATGAAACAGTTGTCTGCATAATTAAACATATTAAACATCAAGTTAATCCCCGTTATATCAGATAAGAGACTATTTACCAATACACATGCCAGACAAATCGGCTGGAAGCGCCTAAGCACTATCTCATTAGCGCAGCATTTCCGGACCTTAAAAACTCGACAAAGTACTTTCTTCCGTTGTTAGAAGTCAAGTCAAAGGAACTATTAACCAGTCTGCTAGCAAGAACGTGTCGTACTCTGCCCTTGTAAGTTGTTTTTGTCGGTCTGAACCTAAGAGTCAAAATATTGATGAGTTTATTACTTACTTGTTACTTTTAACGGTAGGAAAGATGAGTGAATACACTTTTAAATGTATCATTTTCCATTGAGCCCTTAGGATTGCCATGACAACTATTTGGTAATGTTTCAGGATATGGAGTCCTGACTTCCAGATGTTTTCGAAAGTCACATGATTCTTTGTTGGAACGAACAAAGTGTACTGTACTTTTGACTATTAAAAGGATTTCCGTTCATAAAATAAATAAATGTCTTTGTATTTCCAATGGCAGTCAGTGTCTTTTAGATCAGTAAATAAATGCACCTTTTTGTTTAGCAGACTATTATTACAACTGAGATGTATTTCGTATCACTGTATCAATCATGAAGACACAATTCTGTTATCAGGTTATACACTCCATGACAAAGTTAACTTAAATTTTGATGTGGAAACGTTAAAATTAATTTACATTTACAATAAGGTATACATTTTCTTGGATTTCATTCGTTACACAGAAATTAGATAGTGGGTCGAGTCTAAAATACATGTACGACATGATATACAAAGGATTCATGACCTCATGTAACTGTGTACCCAAAATTTGCTATGATGGAAAAACCCTGCTTACTCCCTGTACGAATAAAAAGTATTTGTAAGCTACATTAAACGCTTTCATTCGAATAATTATCCTGTTAACCTTATCATTATACTCGTTAAACATGCTGTTTACAGAGACGCTTATAAAACATTATTAGGATTATGATATACTGATGATAATCATTCATCCATTCAACAGCTGCTGCATTCTGACAATGTAATAATATTGGGGGCTACACGGGGGGGGGGGGGGCTGAAAAGGGCAGAAAAAACAGGTTTGGTGTGTTACAACGTTTTTGCCACTGTCATCATGGAACTGTTATAGTTTATCACGACTATGGTGATTGATAGACATCCATATAGTTGTCAGGTCTTTAGTCATGAAATGATTCATCTTATGAAAAAGCATTTTAATAAACAAATTAAACATCACATTCGATCCTCGAGAGAGGTAGCCGGTACTTTCAGGTAAACCGATACCATGAATGAGTCATATTACGAGAGGCATCGTCAACTATTTCCTTTGGATGAAATAGATCAATATAGTGGAGACGAGATGAAATAAAACCCTGAACCTGATCTTCTGTTGAAGGTGATAGCATTTCATGAATACTTGAATGCCAAGCCCGGTCTGGAGGTGACTAAACACAATTTAAGGCCACCGAGATACAGACAAAGATACAGACGATACTACTAAATCCTTCGTTGTGTTACGCCTTTTGTCTGGTAGAATTATTCATTTCATGGTAAGTACGATCCCCGCCTAGTCATCAATTGTCAAAGAGCGATGTTAATACCAATTATCAGGACGCAATGGATGATGAATCGAGTTTGATTACTCCTAATCTCGTAATGCATTTGAGAACAAAACAAATTAAAATTTGCGGATGTGAATTCTTTTTCTGAATGTTTATTCATTTCCAGTGGTTGCGCGCATCGCTGAGGACGAGAAAGCAATTAAATTCTCTTGACCACTTCGCACTTTTCAAGATTGAGTTCATCAAATTCGTATGTAAATTACAGAATCACAAAAAATATAAAATACAAGAAATGAACGGAGAACATTACAACAACAAAAGTGTATAGCAAACAAAATACTTTCTTTCACCGACAAATGCTATGTGAATCAGACGAATACTTCCGTTACATCATGCGTTATTGAGTTGATGAATCGGTAAAATTCACTTATTATTCATGATCAGGTTTCATGATATTCATAACAACCTTCAAGCTCAAGACACACATTACAAGAGTAATCGTTTCGTTTACAATCATGTAGGCCTGTAAATGTACGAAAAGCTCACACATTACATACAATCGATTTTCGAGCAATATGCATAACAACCTAATATAAATTAAAGGACATGTGTGTTGTTCAAGGGCAGCACGTGTTGTTAAAATTACAACAACGGTTACTGTGAATGAGAGACAAAAGAGAGATAAAGAGAGAGAGAGAGAGAGAGAGAGGTGTGAGAGTCTCTAGCATGTCCCTGGTGAGAGAGAGTGTGAGAGAGAGAGAGAGAGAGAGAGAAAGAGAGGGGGAGAGAGTGATGGAGGAAGAGACAGAATAGAGAGGAGAGTGGAGAAGGAGGGAGGGGGAGAAAGGGGGAGGAGGATGGGGGGGGGGGGGAGAGGGATAAAGCCCAGGGAATGGCAAGCATATCAAACAAATGTACCTGTATATTTTTAGTTTCGTACACATCCAGGAAAAACAAGGAGTCATAATAGCATTGACCTAGTACAATCATCAACAAAATAACAAGTTCAAGATCACAAACAGATATAAAAACAGAAAAAACAAGTCAGCTACCACCTGGATGTTAAATCAATCACGTTTCAACAGGATAATCTAACCACGATTGGTTTACAGATGATCATATATGGTTAGGTTTGTAGAAATAATTGAATAGCAAATTGATTTTTGTCTTCTTCAAGGGTACATCACCAAAAAGAAAAAATTGCAACACTATAAACTAACGGGAGAATTGTATATTGCATGTATGAGTCGCATAGAGAAACATACAAAGAGAGAGTTTGAGTGGTGATAGAAAAGGGAGGGAAAGAAGGAAAGAAAAGGTAGAGAGTTAGAGAAAAGAACCAAAGAGGGAAAGAAAATGAGTGGGTAGAAATGTTCACATCGTTTTAAAACACCTCCCTGGTTTCATAGTTAAAAATAGAGTTGAGTTTCAACGTCTAAAAAGTCGTTTATGTAATGAACGAAGACAGTATGATCTCGCTTTTAACTTAGTTACGCCCAAATTGCAAATTGGTTTCACCGCTGTAATTAATTGTGATCTGATCTTAATCCTTTTTCCTGTTTCATACCTCAAGATTGAACCGATTAGTGACACGCGTCAGGTTATCTCATGGACGCCATTACCATTACGTGTTCACAAGGAATCAGGGGTTCATTCATATTTTATCAAGTGGTGAAGAATTTGAAGTGGTTTGACACGCTAGATTGTATAGATTAGTTTATATTCATAGATTTTTTTTATGGCTTCTAATTCGTCCGTATAAATCACACCTAGACAGTAATTTGAGCACGTGTTCTATTCTAATCGACTCGTGCTTCTTACTTCTGACAATTCTTGAAAAATACTACGGTCTGTTTTCCCATTTATTAATCGGCATCGATTAGCATAATGTTTTTTTTCTCCCAATGACATTACATGTACGAACCAATTAATATAGAAAAAGTACTTACAAACGATAGTGGACAACTGATTAGATATTTCATTAAATTTGTGGTAATCAAAATTAAATACAGATTAAAGAAATAAATCAATAATAAAGCTTGAACATAAATACATTTGTAGAATGTGTAGATAATGGCCACTATTCGTCGTTAATTTTTACGGAAAGAAATTTTCTTTTTTCAGTATTGAGATAAGCAGATCTGAAATATCACTTTCTAAGACAATCATAGAGCCTGCTGAAAAGGGAAAAAAGAAAGAAAAAAAAGATTTGATGAAGTCTTCACCACCCCCCTAGAATAAAAGAATATTGCATTTTCTTGGTTGTGAGTTTTGACTTGTGAATGGGGCATGTACTGCAGATTGCAGTTAAGCAAATCTTGAGTCAACAGAAAATGAAGAGAGACAGGAGAAAGTTTTGAAAGCGATTTGAGATGCGAGAGATTGAAATAACGATACGTCTTACGTCTTGACACACTTGTAACTTTCTTAAGATATGGAGCCTGCAGAGACAGGGATAGAAGATAGACTGTTGACAGAGAAAGGGAAAGAAGGGGATGGAGCATGGAGAAAATATTTTAGACTCATCCATCGTACCCCTATCCAGAAAGAGTGAAACAGAAATCGGGTTTCCATCAAATCTGAAAATTGAATCAATCTATCCCTCATCGTCTAAAGTACAACGGGTTCTACAGTTTCGAGTGAATCATAGCAGGGAGGGAGACGAGGTGATGGAAAGAGAGAGATTGGATGAGTGAGAAACAAGATGAAGGCAAGAAATAGAATTTGGAAGTCATCACCGAGATGTTTCTTCTTCTACGAGTGTGGCTTCATGGAGTGGTGAAAGGTTCGAAACTGAGATTGGCGCTGGGTAGACCCAGGGGGCTTTATACCATGGGGTTTTATACCAGAGGGGGCGACCTAGCCGTCAAAATTCACACGTTGACTAGTCTGGATGACGTAGACAAGTATGGGTTTCTACTAAAAACTTGAGATTCTATTTCAACTTTTTAATGAAGACTGAGAAAACTTTCGACATAAAATATGCATGACTGTCAGAAGGTTGTATGATTACTGTGGCCATGCCAAATCATGCGATGTTTTGCCTTTCATTAGTTACTTTTCTATTGCTATATTATTTTTTCCCCTCGTACTATTTCATTTTGTCATAACACGTAATGCCGTTCTTCTTATGAAACATTTTTCAAATAATAAAGACCTCCCATCAGTCTTTTTACTTTCTACAGCCGAACCATTCATCGATTTCATCACATGATAATTGGGTGAATGAATGAATATTATGAAATCTTCTGCGGTATGTTATAGGGTATGTTACAAGAACTCGGTCTTGGTATGTGGCGAAGGTGATGACGAATTCTTGGTCTTCCTACACCCCTCATGCCATGGGTGCCATATCATATGCCTATCTACCCCGCCCACACAAATCATCTAAATGTATAAATATAATGTTCAGGTATGTTCATGCAGCCCCCGAATTTGCGATTGATTTGAAACGCCATCGGCAGTCACGGTAACACATACTGTAGACTATGCAGTCATATTTCAACTGAGGTATGGAAATGACTTGGAGGGGTAACTTAATATCAGACATCTTAGTGGCAACATGCAAGGAATGGTAATAATATACTTTTATGCCCGTCAATTCTAATTAAGGAGAAATTCGACAGATGAAAGATCTCTGCTCCACATCTCGATCGATAAAAGTTTAAGTTACAATTATTACTTTCTCTCAAGTAAAATATAAACCTGGAATTTATTATTACAATCGACCAAACAAAATAACGAATTGCTAGTACTTTGCAGAGAACATGTTACGAACATGTTTACACTTTAAAGGGCACTAAATTGATTTTAATATATATTTTTTCATCACTAAAACATAAACGCCCTGTTCTTTACTCATTTTAATTTCGAGGTCAAGGATAACAAATGCGTATGTTTGAAATCTTTTTTGAAAGTGATGTCTTTTTTTAAAGAATGCAAAACAATAAGAAAAGAAACCTGAATAAAAGCACCTAAAAGTCTCTGGAAGCTAATCGAAAGAGATGAAGTTTTAATTTTCAGGTTCTGTATTTTTATTTTTTAGTAGGATCCAGCTAAAAGTAACTGTGTGTTCGTGGCAGGTTTTGATTAATCCATTGTAGCTCCATTCAGAGACAATGTTGCTCCGTTCATGTAGCTATTTTGAACAAACCATTGTAAATCTTGAGAAAGAACAGGAAGTAATATCCAAAGAACAGATGTTTGTATCAGTCCTTCAAAATTATAACACAGTCATCTTGTTATTACTAATAGTATGGAAGTGGCAAATGGCAACAAAGTTGAAAAGGAAACGCTTGATAATTTGACAGTATAAACATAATCTTAGCGAGAGTGATTGTCTTTAAGGCAAGATAAACAAACGGAGATGTCAATCATTCGTGACAGACTTCTTTGTAAGTCTTCGGATCATGTACGACTTGTTGGATATAATTGGGAAGGATTTGGGAAAAGTGGTGTTTATTTTATTAGACTTTGCAGCTGGTGGGTATAAATTAGCTTCATTTCTGCTGACTAGTTATGACTTCAACCATGGCTATATACCATTTGCAACCAACCCGGGACTGTCAAGGGAATGTACACCCGGTCGCGTCACAGCTTGTGCTAGCTTTTTCGAATCCACTGATCCGATAGAATCTTCTCTTCCAGCAAATCATCCAAATATTGTTTTCCTGTCATTACCCCTCTATTTGAGAGTAAAAACATTGCACAATGACAACGAACAAAGATTCGTGACACAATCAATGCGTGCGGGCAAATCCTCACAGTGGATGGAAGAATCCCCTTCCCCCCTTCTGAACAAAACCCAGTTACTGTTTGTAACGTTTCCCAGGATGGAGGACTTTCACAGCTTTCACACTCCTGGGCTGCTGGGTATTCCGTAATTGAGATGTGTACTGAACATTCGTTTAAAGGTGGTTTCCTTATAATCTAATGTACGTGTTGAGCTGAACTTGAAACAACCGCGAGAGGTAGTACAATGCACACCTCAGGCCTCAGGCCTCAGGCTCAGGATCTTCAAACCCTTTGCTGCAACCAACACATGATCAAGGATTCAATACACATGGTTATTTGAAGACAAACATTAAAAAGATATTTAATCTATATGGAAATAATGCTGAGATGGATGGTTCGATTAACAAATTGGAGGCATGATTGTATATACAGGCTAACCATATCAATTTTACAATTAACATGAATTGAATGAGCTCAATTAAAATGGAATATTGAATTATACTAACCATGTAGATGGGATAGGAGATGCTTTCTGCTTCCAGTGGTGAGTGGGTATTCCAATTTCTGGCAAGATCCTGCAAAATAATTATGTTTCACTAAAAATCCACGTTCAAGTCTGTGGAGTCGCGCTCAAGACGTCATATACCAAAAATGTATTTACTGGTTCATCTCAGAAAAATGTTATTGGTCCTCAAATCTTTTTCTCTGATTATATCTTGACAATTCAAATCCTCGAGCTCTTGCTTTGGCTTGGATGAAGCAAATAGTTCTAGGACAGTAAACTGCAGGAAAAGTGCTATCCTTGGTTTGGTTGTCAAAACACAGAAACAGTTTTTCTGTCGAGGACATGTAGAGTCAGCAGCAGCAGCCTGTCCGAGAAATGGATCAAGAGAATAAACAGCTAGTTTCAGACGAGTAATGAAATTGTAACTGAATTACTGTCAAGCGAGGCACAAGTGCAAAGCGAGTGGATTTATGACCTGACGGCACACCGCTGATATGATTTATATTACCAGAGGAGAACTTTCTCTGCTGATGCCTGCGGGAAACTTATCACCGTGAGCGGTCTGCTCGCACGCTGTGTCTCGTGGTTTTTCTTTGGCACCGCGCGTGTGCGTCCGTCCGCTCGTCGCCTTTCTCGTACAGCAGATACCGTCAGCCAATTAGTCTGAACTCTAAATACAACCTAACGTATCCAACCACAACAAAATCCTGTTTATCAGTCTGATATTGTGCATGTGTCTACTTTCGATGACCACGACAACGTTGTTTTGTTCCATAGTAATTTTTTTAAACATAAGCGAGAGACTGATAAAGAGTTCGTTGCCTGATTACTATTTTATTTCAATACGGTTTGTGTCTTAGGTTTGCAAAGACTAACTCAAACGACGTTCTCTTATTCGTCAGGGATTATCACTGTCAATATGCGTTCCACCAATCAGCAAGAGGCTAGGCGCCAACTTTCCTAAGAAAAGAGCGGGCAAAGAACATACTTTGATATCCTTGATCGTAACACTAAACGACTTTCATTTTCTGATCTGGCATAGTGTATTGAATCATTTGTTGATATAATGTTACTGTTATTCTAGCAAGAAAGTGTGTTAGGCATAGAAATCGAATGATAACAAAAGAAGTATAAATATTGTTTTCTAAAATGGAAAATATTGGTTGGTTTCTTAATTTTACCTGACTGCTAAGAAAGCATGTGTATGCTTGTAAGCAGCAACCAGGGGACCGACGGCTTTAATTCGTCTCCGAGGGACTTGGTAATTAGGATTAATACATTACCATGGGGCACTAGCTCATCAATTTGGTTTCGAACTCGGGACCTCACGGAACCACTGCTCTACCACTGAGCCATCATGCCTCTATTTAATATGATAGAACAAAATGCAAATAGGCCTATTGATCAGGGTAATCACAAATTAAAAATCACGATCTCTAAATAAACTTGGTATTGCGAAACTGTCGAACACTTGGCCAAACGATTAACAAAAATAAAAATCTTCGTCACACAAAGTCATACACCCCAAACCCACACAAACATACCCGCACACTAATAGGAAAGTGCGTTGCTATAAAATACTTAAGCAAACAAATAAACAAAGAAAAAAAATGAGGAGAAAATTAATGACAAAACAAGCATTCCTACTATGTTTCTACTAGGCCTTCTGTAATGATAATCATTATAATATCAAAATTGTTTTTATTTTATTTCATTTTATTTTAGTCATGTACTTTGATTCATGACTTGTGTGTTGATTTCATATTTGTCCATCCCTTGTTTTTCTTTGACTATTTTGTTGGTTTTGTTGGGCTTATTTCATGAGAAAGTATCGTAACCCATGTTGGTGATGCCTTTTCCTCCTTAATTGTTTTTTTTTCTTCTTCGTTTTGGGTTTTTTGTAGAATAAATACATTTAACCAGGTGAAGGGACATGATGTTTGTTTTGTCGCCTTGCGTCCCCCCCCCCCTCCCTCTCTCTCTCTCTCTCTCTCTTCTGTCTCTGTCTGTCTGTCTTTCTCTCTCTCTCTCTCTCCCTCTCTCTCTCTCTTTCTCTCTCTCTCTCCCCTATCTATCTCCCTCTCTCCATAGCTCACTCTTTCATGCACCATATCCCTTAGGTCATGATATCGCAATCGCGAGGGGTTTTTCACCATTAATTTAATATGCATGAATCTATCATCCAATATAGACAATTAATGTTGCAATGACAGTGGAACTCTGAAATTCCCCACTCCTATTGTTCCACACTATGGAGTCATATGACATAATAAACACTAAATTGGTAAAATTCTATTCTGTGTACATGATGCGTCGGAATTGTATCATTACGATGCAAACTATATGTTCATAATTTTCAACCAAAAAAAATATCGATTATTGGTTTGTTAAAAGTGATGTGTTTAGTTTATGTGATATTTTATTGTTTTGTTTGTCATACAGTTTGTAGACCATTCTGTCTTTCTCTCTCTATATATATATATGTATATCTCTCTCTCGCTCCTCCATCTCTCTCTCATCTCCATCTCTCTCTCTCTCTCTCTCTCCTCCATCTCTCTTTTCTCTCTTCCAGGTAATGAGAAATCCCAGGAAACGAACATGCCGCGCCCTTTACTGTGTCTCTTTTGCAAAGAATGCCAACATTTGCATTATATTTTCTTCATATTTTCAGACACGCAATAGGTTAGGTAATAAAACACAATAGGTTGCAACACTGGAGCTTTAGATTTCTTTCTCCTCACTCGTTAATCACGTTCCCACTGTTTATTTCCTCTAATGCCCCTACCTGTAGAAATAAAAAGGCAGTATAAGACAAACAAAACACTTCACGTTCAGTGCTAAGTATAAAATGACGGAAGTCAATCCATATCATATTTCGTGATTTGTCCACCTCTTTAATATCATATTATGAAATTTTTGTCCTTGAAGTCAATGCCAAAATACTTTCAAATCACGAAAAGTTTAAAATCCTGATGAAATGTGAGATGAAATTGTGAAATTATCTCTTTCTTTTTAAAAACTTACCACAGGCCCGGAAAGAAGAACAAAATTGCATGAAATAATTTGATTTGGTTCGTTTGAATGATTCTATTTTATTCATTTATCACAATAGTCCATTACTGTATGTTCAATTTTGTCTATCTGGAAATTACACGTTTTGTTATATAATTTGTATAATTACATATTGTGCAGTGCTGTTCATTGATTGTGAAATTCATGTAGATTTTAAACGTGATATTGAATAATAATATTCACCCTGTTCACTACATAATCAATCGCTCAAAATAGCGTTTTGTCGATACCATCGACCCACCATATCTCAACATAATAGCTTGTATAGTTTATATATATAATTTTTAAAGTTAGACTTTAAAGTTTCTTTCAACATCATTTAAACAAAAGTAACTCTGCTTTGCACAAAAAACAATTGACCATTATGACCATGGTAATGGATTTTAACAATGGAATTCAATCCTTCTTTTCTCTCGCCCTCTGTATATTGGACTTGTTTATCTTAAAAATCTACAGTTCTGAGTGTATTTATTGGGGTTTCTGACTCCTACTGCATGGCAAAGTGTCGCAATAATTATTTGTAGTATACACATTTTAGGTTTGGTTAGTCAAGGTTAATGAATTGTTTTGATGTAAAATAAAAGGAGTTCCCACAGAATATCAGATCACATGACACAGATTGCTCAATTGTTTTTTTATTGCCATGATGTCATGTATAACAAGGTGAACGATGGTCTGGTGATCAGAACAGAAGATTGCGTAATAATTCCATTGTCATGACTCGATCAATTAATATTTGTGTTTGTTTGTTTGCTTGTTTGCTTGTTTGCTTGTTTGCTTTTTTTTTTTTTTTTAAACTTTAAAATTGAGTATAGTCGTATATAGTCACTATTGCTATACTGTTGCTGCTGTGCTTGAATAATTATTACAGACATAACGCTCGTTTTAGAAGATCTAGTTCATCATCAACTCTCAAAATAATGGAGGGTAATTACAATAAAACACAAAGAAGGCATGAGTATATTATTTGTAATCATGCCCCTATACACATTAGCCCCCCCCCCCCCCCCCCGATTTGATCCGATTTGTCTGAGCATGAATCCCTGATTAACAGTATACTGATTATAATGAAATAAACGGATCGTCATTTTGATTTGAAAATTAAAGTATACGAACAGAAACATGCCTATCTGCGGTTGGAATACCCTGCCGGACGTCTGGGCACGGAGTCTCAGGCATACCGGGGGGTCGAGACAGCGACCCGGCTATGATTCCATTAACATGATTAATTTGATCATTGCATCTTAGTATTATGAGCAAAGATATCGAGGAAAAAAAACTGGAGAGAAGATCTGAAGATATTCACAATAGCTATCATTTCAGGCATACATTGTCCTAATTTACAAATGACATTTCTAAAAGTTAAAATCATAATTATTATGTGGATGTCATTATAGGAAATAGGAGAGAAATTCGTTTCTTGTCACGTGTATACTATCAAAGAACCAGCATCCGAGTCTGCTTGAAGTTTTTTTTTTTAATTATGATAAGAAGAGAGACAATAATAAAGAGAAACGTGTTATAAATTCTTCCTATTTTGTTTCTGCGTTATTTTAAAAGATAAATGGTAGACAATTATATTATTATCTCAATAAGAATCAGAGAAAATATTGAAAATTGATAAACAAGATAAAACAAGTAAAATACCTCTTGCTCTACCGAAATGAATTGATTCTCTGCCTCGTTGATACTCATCTATTCAAAGCCAGAAGGGCTTTAACAATACAATACAATAAAATACAATGCAATACAATACAATCCAATACAATACAAAGTAATACAAGATAATACAATACAATAGTTTAACGCCATTCTAGCTCTTTTAGCTCTTATTCGATGCTTGTAGCTTACTTTAGAACGTTTAAATTATAAAATGTTCAATATTTGACATGTTTA
>JAVYIG010005551.1:32500-134664 GCA_035222895.1 Strongylocentrotus droebachiensis
TATAATGGTTAGGCTTTTTGTCATGACTATCATCATCATCATCATCACCATCATCACCATCATTATCATCATCATCATTACAAATTATTATTATAACTATTTTATTACTTTTATTATTATCATTGTTATTATTATTATTATTATTATTATTATTATTGTTATTATTATTATTATTGTTATCATCATCATCATCATCATCATCATCACCACCACCACCACCACCACCTCCATCACCACCACCACCACCACCACCACCACAACCACCATCATCATCATCACCATCACCGCAACCACCAACACCACCATCATCATCATTGCTAATTACATGTACATGTATTGTTATTAATATTCAGGCCTTAGATTTCAATATTTTTAGGGCAAGGCCACTTTTCTGTAGGGCACATTCCTATATTACAGCTCAAATAGGAAGAATTGGAAAGAGCACAAAAAATCTCCAAGGCCAATGAGAGGGGCATTGAGGCCAATCAAAGGGGCATCCAAGGCCATGGCCTTGGTGGCCTTGGAATAATTTAAGCCCTGAATATTGATAGTATTATTATGTTTATTTTTGTTGTTGTTATTGGTGGTGTTGCTATTGTTATAATCATTACACCCTATTATATTGTTGATATATTATATGATATGCGATTACCATCAGTAGTATTAGCAATCAAGATGTGCCTGTAGAGTGTAGGCTTCCATCTTAGGTTTTCATACATAACAAACGATACAATAACATTTTTTAATTTCTCTAATTTCTCTATATTTGTATATACCTCTCCTATAGGAATGTAATTTCAAATTGATTTTGCCTGATGGTACTGTCGCTGCCCAGATGGCAGTAGGTTCAAATCGCTTCTGGTTCACAAAAACAATTTGTGATCATTCTTACAATTTGTGATCATTCTTATGTTAATGTTTGACCAGTTCATAATATAATGGTTAGGCTTTTTGTCATGATTATCATCATCATCATCATCATTACAAATTATTATTATAACTATTTTATTACTTTTATTATTATCATTGTTATTATTATTATTATTATTATTGTTATTATTATTGTCATCATCATCATCATCACCACCACCATCATCATTGCTAATTACATGTACATGTATTGTTATTAATATTGATAGTATTATTACGTTTCTTTTTGTTGTTGTTGTTATTGGTGGTGGAGGTGGTGTTGCTATTGTTATAATCATTACGCCCTATTATATTGTTGATATATGATATGCGATTACCATCAGTAGTATTAGCAATCAAGATGTGCCTGTAGAGTGTAGGCTTCCATCTTAGGTTTTCATACATAACAAACGATACAATAACATTCTTTAATTTCTCTAATTTCTCTATATTTGTATATACATCTCCTATAGGAATGTCATTTCAAAATGATTTTGCCTGATGTTACTGTCGCTGCCCAGATGGCAGTAGGATCAAATCGCTTCTGCTTCACAGATTTTGTTTTCTTGCTTGTTTTTCATTCATATAACAGTATATAATTGTGCATGTGACCTCAAAATGCTGGGAGTTACAGCAAGATTCTTTCTTAATTGTACACACAAAGTATTTCAAGTGAAAGCAATAAAAAATTAAGTTAGTTTTACACCCCTCTGCATGTTCCTGTTCTGAATTTGATGTACTGTATGGGCCAAAGTGTCTGGCTGTCTGCAGTTTTGTCTGAAATATCTAAACTACACTCTGACCCTATATAACATTGAACCTGGGACTTAGTTGAACAAGCAATTCAAATGCTTGATTTATAATATTGAATGCATCAAAATTTTGTTATTTAGCCATGAAAAAAGCAATTAATGCAGTGAATGACTTGGTTTCTCAGATGTGTACATGTATCCAGAGTCTCCAGAAGATTCTGACAAAGACACATACTGGTAGCTTATCGGTATATCATACACGTCTTGATTTTCACAGAAAATTAATCAAATATATTTACTTAGAAAGTAGAGACAAAAAACATGTTGACATCCAATAATAGAAGACTACAATCCCACAAAATAATGTTGTTTGTTGCCATTAAAACTAAGAAGGCATGTGGCATTTCTTTTATCTTTCATGGCATTGTTACATGTTTACAATTTTAAAAGTACTAATGGGAGAATACATGTACATACTAGGTTTTTATACATAGAGAATGATTTTAGGTACATGTATCTTACAGATAAAGACCAGTTATGGTCATGCGATTGCATTGTGAAAGAAACGTTGTGGAATCGATCAGAAAAGGTTCATCATCTAGCATATAAGTATTGGTGTGTACTGCAAGGTTCTGGAATCATCATAATGATAAGAAATTTGGCCCAGTCTTGGTAAAGTTACAAGCACTGTACAAAGATGTTTATGGGACTACGCGACACGTGCGTGATATCTATCTGGTCCAAATAGATATAATAATTTACCCAATATATCAATTAGTAGGTGGTTTCTCAGCAAAATTTTAATCATCACGTATTAGTCAAAACATATTCTTTCACATGATTAGTGGTAATAAGAGCTTCCATTTCATTTTTTTGAGAGGGGGGCGTTTCCAAAACTGGTCTTTACCTTTAATAGCGCACGCAAATGACCAAGTGTATGATGTTTGTTATAATAAAAAGTAATTTGTTGACATATATCTCAAATTCTCAATGAAAGTCGAGGTAACATTCAGCCTAATTGAGATAGTACATGTATTTACTAGCTCCGTTTCCTAATGATGTGGTTGTAACTCTATGTGATAAATTATAATTTTCAACAATGATGCATTTTGCATTGTAATATCCAAGAAGGGCGTCTTGACTTGGGTTTATGCTTTTTTCAATCTTCTCATATTCCATCTGCTAATATATATGCAAATGGTCCGAGAGATCTCTTGTGCCTCGATGCCCTCGAGAACTCTTTTCTGCTGTAAGTTCCTTGTACATAATATATAGTGCAAATCATGGTATTCTGTCATGAGAAGGTTTCTTTCAAATTACCGGATGGCTTACAATGAATAATGGAACCAGGTTGCCAATTTGGCAAAAGGAGCAGAGGGCTGGGATTATCAGAACGTGTGTGTGAGGCAAGAAGCCTTGTTCATACATACGTTTAATAGGGTAAATCACCTAAAATACTGTGGGAAAATAAAATAATTTTTCATGTAAATAAATGGCAAAATGGGATTACAAACATTGCTGTGTCCAACAAGTTTCCAAAAGCATACACAGTTGACTGCGGATTATGATATATATGCCAATTATTATTAATTTTTTTCCCTGTCAGTGTTTTAAAGGTAGTTCACCGCATCTTAAAGATGATGTTGAGTTCTGGTCATGCGATTGCATTGTGAAAGAAACGGTGTGGAATCGACCAGAAAAGGTTGATCATCTAGCATATAAGAATTTGTGTGTACTGCAAGGTTTTGGAATCATCAAAATGATAAGAAATTTGGCCAAGTCTTGGTAAAGTTACAAACACTGTACACAGAAAGATGTATATGGGACTACACGAACATGTGGCGTAAAAATCCTACCCTGGAGTTTTACGATGTTACATGACATATTTAGAATATGAAGGCATTTGAAGAGCCATGCTTTTCAGGGAACATGTCTTATCTGATGTTCTTCCACACTTGCATAATAAGAATGATAACGCTCACAAATTATTTTTCACCTCTTCCCAGAACTCAACCTTCTCTTTAAGTGAACAAGGCTTTATAGTGCTTCCTGCTCCAAGGATGATCTGTGATGTAGTGATTTCTGGGTATATCACTCGTAATATTTCTCACGTATTTGGGGTCCTATTCTGTTTTTGTTTTTCATAAAATAAGAGAACAAATATATAGCCTTGAGCATGAAGGGACATAGACAACTTTGAACTGTGGTCTGTGAAGTCACATTGTTTGCTTCAGAAAATATGATAAAACCTTTTCTTACTGAGATGAAATACATGTAGTTGTCACTGTCTCAATAAATTGTAATAATTTTAAAGCTGAAATGTAAGAAGATGTAGAAGGGAAATGTAGGGCGCATTCTGTGCAACAACAAAAAACAGAAAAAAGATTGCTGTGATGACACGACCCTACACGGTGTACTTTATGTTATTATGTTGGCCTACGTGAAATATTAGCTATTCAAGATCACGAAGCCTGATCATGGCCATGCTCCGGTCAAACCCTTTGGGTGGATTTTAATAACACGTGTGCCGTGGAATGTTAGGTAAACTAGACCCCAGTAGTCTCACCTTGAGTCAGACCCGTTGATCAGTTTAGGCAGGTTAAACCACTCAAATTTTAATACCATATCTGATATTGTTAGCCATAAGAACTGCAGTATGTATTAAGTATCTTCTTCAGTACACATATATTCATCATCACACATGTATTCAATATCTTTACTATTGTCAAAGAACCCTGTTCTTAATTTTTGTTGTTGCTAGCAGCTCCAACTTCTTAAAGCCATTGTAACCATTATTATCACCTTTCATCAGCCATCATCACCATTATCATGGCTCAATTACCATGACAACAGTCTACTGATCCTCAGTCGCCTCATTACCACTGGAATCATTATCTTTATCTTCATCTTGGCTTGACCTTTCTATCTCATTAACAAAATTGCATTCGGGCATCACATGTGGGAGACACCTTCTTTCATTCATTATACCTACCGGTATCAACCATGTGTTTCACACATTTTTATTTTATTCATTTTTGATTTGCCCTAGAGGGAGAAATATGAATAATGCATGTGTGTGGGGAGTTTGAGATAAAAAGGATCATGATCATTATCTTTACGGTAACAATATAGCTGATTGAAAAATAAAATTGCTTTGATAATTCTTTCCTGTTTTCACGAAGTGACGGTAGTGAGGAAAATCCGCACGCAAATTGTATGCGATTTTCATTCACTAACGTCACTTCTTGAAAATAGGGACGAATTGTATTAAATGACAAGTCACTTACATACATACCACTTTTCCATTTACTTGTACAAGCAAATGATTTCAGCAGTTTGCAATTGTTTTTTAATTACTTGTATCATCAGATTTTATGACAGTCTTTGTATTTACAGTGCACACTCTCAACTCTAGGGAGTATTTTTTGTGATCATTTTTCATGTGCATGCAATATTGATTAATGTGTCATTACGCTGAAAACAATTGCTTCTTCATACATCCTTTCTAATGGAGCTGCTAAATGTATTTATCACATCTACACGATATATAGTAGATTCCTGATCATTTGAATTAATAGTCTTGAAATCATAGTAGTGTGTTAAATGATGAGCTTTGAAGTGATTATGTCCAATGATACTAATATCCCTGCCAGCTGTTCCACAGAGATCCACCATTGAGAATACATATTTTCTTCAGTGCACAGATCTATGATAGTTCGTCTAAAATATAAGAAGACCTACTTCTCGTATACCCCTTTTTGTATCCACCACTGAAGGACTCTCTGTCGTATTCATCGTGCTTGATAATGAATTTTTCTGACAGAGAGAATGCATCTCTACCTTTAATAGTGCCTTGAGACTTTTCTGCCCACTTCATTCTTCCATTCATACCACCATCAACCATCAAGAAAACAGTTCGATCATCAACCCGCCCTCGCACATACGTTTGAAAGAGAAGGCGGAAAGTGAATGATTTTTGTCAATATGCCAATATGGTTCCTAGAAAATTAACCTACGTATTGATGTTTGCCCGAAGTCAACATCAGGGGGGTGTTTCACAAAGATCCCAAGTCGATTTTAACTCTAAGTTGGACTTAAATATTATGGAGAGCCATTTGTAGCCTTAAAATAAAATATATTCAAAGGCGAAAAATCTAGTATTTTAGACTTTTTATAAACTCCACATCAAGAACATGAAATCTCCTTGATCATAGAAAATATGAACGATTTGAATCAACATTTTATGCCTTTTAAAATAACTTCTACAAAATATTTTCAAAGATGCTAACAGCAAGAGATAAGTTCAACTTAGGATCTTTGTGAAACACCCCCCAGATGACGTAAGTTTGTGCCGAGTGTGAGGTCGGATTTCAAGGAGTCGTACTTGTCCGCTCTCAAGTCGTTGGGAGCTGTGAAGATGATGATGGTGGGGCAAATGACCAGGGATTGGAATATTGTGATGCGATGTATTTGATGGACCCTGAGCAGTTCATATTACTTCAAGACCTGGACGCTTTGAGATTTATCTAAACAGTCGGGTTGTCATCTGCGGAATTAATTTCCATGCCATGAAAGGCAAGACATAGTCATGTTTTAATGATTGGCACCCATGGGTGTGGTGTTAGAAAGGGCATCTTAAAGACTTAAAGATGGGAAAACAGAAGACTGTGTATTTACCGTACAACGTTTTAGTAGCCGCAGTTGATGATATTTTGGGCCGGTATTCAATTAATTCAATTTTTAACTCAGAAATATGAGTATTTTAATCAATTTTTGGCTTAGATAAAATACTTATCCAACTTTGGTATTCTGTAAATGCTTTTAATGGCTCAGTATTTTACCCTAAATTTAAATCAGCTCCCAAGCAGACAATGACGTCAAAAACATTGGTTGGCAGGCTAATGGTTTTCATATGCAGTCATCACAAGCTGCGCATAATTATATTAGCGCATATTTATTTTAATGCAGCATGGTGACATCACATTGCTTATCAGTAAGTATTTTGCCTTAAATTTAGTTTGCCAAAGTAAGATTTTCAAAGTGATAATGGATGAGAGGCATATTGGTGTAATAGAAAGTGGCTATTTTGTATAAGAAATTTTCTTTAGGATCTATATTATGGTCATGCCTGATGCTTATGCTGGGGAGATTTTGTACATAATCATCAATGATAAAGTAAAAAAGCCCATACATTGTAGGTAGTACTGAATGGCACACTATTTGATGACACATTATAGCTCATGATGATGTTAATTCCTCTCTGCTGAATGGCAAAACAACACACAAAATGATATAATGCAGATATGAATGTTTAGTATTTGTTTTGGCAAACATGTTGATATTTATTGATTGTATCATTTCATTGTATGACCTTTAACTGTAGAAGGTGTCACACAGAAAAATCCCTTAAAGAATCCCTTGAAAAATCCTTTCAAGGGAGAATTTTCTTGCTTCGTTTTTTGATGGGATAATTGATAACAGACAGCAATTAAGAGGATAACTAAAATCTGGATAACTAAAATCCGGATTTTGGGCCTCTGTGTGACACCGCCTTGTATGTATTACCAGTGAATGTATGTTGCGCCATGCACATCATGATGGGACATGCGATGTACATATCAGTGGCACTATTCTACATGTATATTCTTATTATTGAAGAGGAATGCTGTATTTGGGATTTGCTTGTCACATCTTGAAATCTTTAACTTATCTTGAGTGAAAAGTAGATTGGAATATTGTTTAACATATGGACCTCTGTCACATTTTCTTTTAAAATAAATTCATCTATTCAGTTTTCTCTGTCAACTTGCACCTCTCTCCATCTTTCTCTCTCCCTCTCTCCCTCTTTCTCTTTCTTTCTTTCTCTCTCCCTCTCTCCCTCTTTCTCTTTCTTTCTTTCTCTCTCTGTCTCTCTCTGCCTCTCTGCCTCTCTATCTCTAATTCTTTTTCTCTCTGTCTCTTTTGTTTCTATCCCTCTTGCTCTCTGGCTCACTCTTTACTTTCTTTCTTTCTCTCTCTCTTTTCTTTCTCTTTGTATTCATGTGCACACTTCTTTCAATCAGAATCTATCCTTGCATAAGTAGGTAGTGTTCATAACCTGTTTCATCCTGTATAAATCTCAGTTCTACTTTATTATATTGTTTTTCTAACCATTAGCATTTCTCATATAACTTTATTTCCAGATCTTGTTGACTACTCCATGTGGCATCACCCACCAAGCCATCATTTATCTGGGGAAAGGTGACCCATCTAGGGGTCGTGACCTCTGACCCTATCCCATGGATCGTGAAGCAGAGTCCGTTGCCTTGGAGAAGAAACACGTCCATGATGTGTATGAACGCATCGCGCCCCACTTCAGTGATACCCGGTACAAGGCGTGGCCTAGGGTTAAGGAGTTCTTGCTGGAGCTGGAACCTGGTAGTATCGTAGCTGATGTCGGTGAGTATCTTAGCAACGTTCAATTGAAATGTGCAGAAGTTAATTTGTGGCATCTCAAAGTTAATATCTGAAGACATATGGCTTAAATTTAATCTTTCACCCACCCTCCCCCTTGTTTCCTGTTTGTTAAAGTAGGCAGATACAGAAAAACAGAAAAAGGATGGATATGCTGAGAAGACAGGATGAGAGAGAGAGAGAGAGAGAGAGACAGAGAGAGAGAGAGAGACAGAGAGAGAAGAGAGAGAGAGACACAGAGAAGAGAGAGACAGAGACAGAGACAGACAGACAGAGAGGCAGATAGAGAGAGAGAGAGAGAGACAGAGAGAGAGAAGGCACTTTTTCATCAGCTAGAGCTTCAGAAATTAGATTGACAAGTGCTTTTCAGGTAATAAGGCCAAAGGTGAAGTTACTTGCCTCCATTCAAACCCAAGAATGGAACCTTAATGGTATTAGAAATGTGATTTTTTAATAAAAATAAATGCTTGTGTACAAGAGATGGTGGTAGTTCATGATTGTTGGTACACCCTAGCATTGGGTATTAAGTCAGGGAACATTTCTACTGCTAATTCAAGCAGTATCTTGCCAGATGGAGGACTATTATTTTCATTAACAATGGGATGATGACAAGTTTTCCACAAAAAAGCACTGTGATGAAATGGTCTGCTAATTGAGTCAGTGTTTGCTGAGAAATGTGTAAGCTATTTTAGGACTGGGCTAATTAAATTGCTGGCTCATTTTGAGATCTTTGAGTAATGAAGTTGTGTAGAGACTGGAGAGAGTGAGAGAGACAGAGGGATTTTTTTTTAATGAGAAATATTACTGATATTTCCTTGAAACTCGAATTAAAGATTTCTCTATCTGTACCATATTGTGTCTTTCTGGCTATCTTTGCTTCTCAATATCTTGGAATCATTGTGAAGCACCTTATGATTTTGATGCATGATTAAAGAGAGATTAAAGATTCATGTTATTACGCTCTCAAAGTAGGTCTGTCAATTATAATGTTAACTGAACGTACATGTAGGTTTTTTTAGTAATGCATATATCACATGAGCTCATTTTCTTCTGTGTCATAAATTATGACAAATAGTGCTGTGTATGTAGGTATACACATGTAATATTTTGTTCTTTTTGAAAAGTCATTATTTTGCCATGGTTATTGAATACTATGAAAGATAAATTTAGAGAGAGAGACAGAGAGGTGGAGAGAGAGAGAGTTAGAGAGAGAAAGAGAGAGAGAGAGAGAGAGAGAGAGAGAGAGAGAGATGGGAAAATAAAGAGAAGAAGAGGGAGAGAAGAAAGATATGAATATTTTATATGGTTGCCATCATACAAACTATCTGTGTTGATATCATCCGGGGATAACCGGATCATATTGCGGTCTTGAGAGATTTGAATAATGGATCTTTCCATCGATACTATCCACCTCAGCAATATCTGGGCATCCTATGTCATCGCCAGAAACCCTTAAGCGCATTATGACGATTCGTTTCATCCGTAATATTGTTTGCGCTCACAGAAATATTACATCTCGACGTATAAATGGAATGGAATAATGTGTTTTCCCATCAGCACAGCCTGCATAGGAGGTATTATGGAAAAATCTTCACTCGACACTTTCACCGTTCTAATATGTCAGTTTCAGTGATAGACGTGTTATCCATAATGAAATATGTAATTTTTGTTATGCTAAGAGAAATGATATAACTGTTATAAGGGATGTGAAATTTTGAATGATATATCGTTCCATCAATTCTACTCATATGGGCAATATTTGAGCTCCATTAATTGTCTTTTTGAAGCAAGAAGGGCATTATTAATCATATACTTGTATACAGAGTTAACACCCTTTTGGCTCCAAACAGACACTATTATCACTGCAGACCAAGGAATTAACATTTTTGGTTATTTCATCCATCTGCTCAGTATCACCCAATTGAAGTGTCTACTCGAATCCTTGCTCATTTATAACTCATTAGCGTCAATTCTACGCCATTCATTACCTAAATTACCTAAATAACCCTGCCCTCATCCAGTTTGGGTTGGCAATGCATCATTAGTAAAAGTCCATATAAAATTGAAAGGTCAAGTCATATCAACGAGGAGTGGAAAAGATAAATTTGCTGGATGATTTTGGCCTCGTTCGTTCACAGCCCAGGGACTCTTGACAAGTGTCATTGCTTGGTATAAGGTTTGAATATTTTATGGATCAATTTGGGGTATAGTGGGTCCTGTAGTAACTTCACAGATACTGAATCAAGTTGTAGAAGTAATTTAATAGGTTTTAAGTATATGTCCCATCCATCCTTTTTTTAATGTTATGTTTGACTCTTTCCTATGTTGCAATCTTTCATTCTTTTTCCTCCCTTTATTATTGGGTTACTCTCCTGCTGAGGTTAAAAAATACTAGATTTCTCCTCCCTTTCAATTATCTTGCTTTTTTTCTACGTCATGCTATTTCTGTGCTACCGGGTTTCTAATTATATCCCAATTAGGAGGTTTTGTCTCCTTCTATCACCTCATTACCGCTTCTATCTCATACCCAATGGGATGATCTGCACATTAGCTATAATAAGCATTCAAGGCAACATCACTTTCCTGTGACATCGTTCAAAAAGTGCATGGACACTACATTTTGTAGGTCATACTTTTGCCTTGCCCCATGCTACTATATGTACATACATGTACATGTAGAGTATTCAATATATTGTATGTTTAGAGACAAAAGGGAATTAAGTCTCATACAGAGTTAACGTTCTTCTGCCTCCAAACAGGCAGTATAATATAAAACATTTTTTGATGGTAAGCCAAATAACATTTGGATTCCATTTTGCTTTTTATCACTTCCTATTGTCTAAGCATATTCAGGAAAAAGCCAGGAGGATTTCTACTGAATTTCATTTACGTGCACGTGGTGTGATTCCATTATAGCCTCTGGGGAATGGCTCATCAGGCCGATGTACACTACTACACTACTCAAAGAGTTAAAGCTTAATCATTTTCTTTTCCTCGTTAGTTATTCATAGAGAGTGCTTGAATTGAAAATGATCATCAGGCATGGTAGGATGGAGCACTCAGCGTTATGAATGCATAATTTGGTAGTTCTTAGAATGGCCCGATACTCAGAATCTCTCTTTTCCACTCATTTAATATTCATTGAAAAGATAAAATTTGAGCTGAAATTCAAAGAACTACGATAATCGTTTTAGTGTTTCTGAGAGAGAGGGGATCAGTGGGCAATGAAGCTGACAATTCGTTTTTTCATCACTCATGTATATATATGTATCCATCAATGTGGATTAATGTGCTTTCTGTATGAATAGCCAATTCATTTTTTCCTTGGGATTTTTTAGTATCATCATAGAAAGTCATTTAGAATGTAAACCTGTCAGGAAAGAACCCAATCCATATAGAAATTTGCCTGGAAGAAATATTTCTGAGGTTAGTTCCACAATTCTATTGAAACAAGTTGCAAGATTTTTAATATCATGAAAACAAATAGAAATCTAGTCTGCTTAATACATGAAAGTTGAGGTACTTCGTTGAATTAAGTTTGTAAAGTGGGATTATCTTGTTATCATTCATTTCCTTTTTTGTCATTAATGAGAGACAAAATCTATCTCATTCAGGAAGCTTTTAAAAGTATTTAATGCCTTTAGAATTATTCATTCCATGTTAACTTATTTGCAAAGTCTTTTGATATCTGTGTGCCCCAGTTTCAGCATCCATTCTAATCCACTCTGCTACCAAATGGATTCAATCAAATTGGATTAAAGTAGTCAAATTTTTATATTAGTTTTCACTTTGGGATTGAGTCCAGACAGAGTAAAACAAAATAAAATGATTTCATTTCAGTTGCTACCCAGGGAAATGAACAGTTTTCATATATTTTCCAGTACATTATTGCCTAAGTGCTTGTAATATTTTCCAATAGGAAATCAAAATTGAGATGTAAAAGAGAAATAAATAGGGAAAAATGGAAAACATCACAACACTTCATGTCTGCTGAGAGCGAAGAAGGGTATTAACCCTTTCATGACAATCATTTCACATTTTGTTGTTTGGCTCAATAAATTTCGAGCCGTAAAAAAACATACCAGATTCACATGTGGAAAGGGCACAAATTTCTACATATACTGCATCCATTTTTGTTTCATGACTATCTTGCAGTTGATGTCATGAATTAAAAAAAAAAGGAATTTAAAAAAAAAAGGAAAATTAGCTCAAAAATTCTTAAATTGGCAACATTTTGAAAAATTCAAAATATTTTTTTTTCAATCAAAATTAGCAAATTTTAAACTTTTTTTAAACATTCCCTTCCACTATTTTCACAGACAATACATTTTATTTTATCAATGAAGCAATGAAATACAAATATTATTGTAGCCAATTTGAGGGACAAGATGTGATTAATTTAGCCCTAAAAATAAATCCTGTCATAAAAGGGTTAAATTAATTACATAGAGCTAAGGCCTGCATGTATGTAGCACTCGGCAAACGATCTACAGTAGATATGAATGAACCTGCCGAATAGCATTTGTGGAAAGGGGAGGAGGTAGTGTAGAGACAAATAAAACAAACAGAGTGAGAAGAGAGAGAGAGAGAGTGTGTTAAGAGGTAGAGAGAGAGGGAGATATATATATATATATATAGAGAGAGAGAGAGAGAGAGACCGAGAGAGAGAGAGAGGGAGACAGACAGAGAGAGAGGGAGACCGACAGAGAGGGGCAGAAAGACAGAAAGAGAGGAAAGAAAAAGATGAAGAAGAGAAGGAAAAGAGAAGAAGAAGAGAAAAAAGAAGGGTAAATGAAAAAGAAGGAGGAGGAGGAAGAGAAGACAGCCAAGTGGAATAGTTGAGAGTAGAGTTGAAGAAGGGAGCGATCGGATCGGATATGAAACGAAGGAAAAATTGTATGTAGCTCAGTCGCTTGAGTGGTGATCAGTTTCCTGTTGTTTATCACGCCTGCCCCAGATTTTGAACCACATCCCAGTGGAAAGGAGGATTACCTCTGATGAGAAGCAGGAAGTGGAAATTTAATCTAACCCATCAGGGATTTTTTTTCCCCTCTTTTATTTAGTAGCTAAGGGAAAGATTGATGTTGTGGTAGATGGAGTAATGTGTAGAGAGAAATATACACCGTCACAAAGCAGAATGCGGCTTCTGTAAGAAAAACCAAGAATGCTTTTAAAGGGTTCGGAAGGGAGATGGCTGAACAGCTAAAGGGAAGATTAGAATCAACCTAGCCATTAGCAAGCTTAAAGGGAAATCCAACTTTGATAGCAAAGGACTTGAGAGGTAAGCAGAAGAAGCAGAGAAGCAGATTGGTGACAGTTTCAATGAAATTTGACAAATAATTAGAAAGTTATGAATTTTTGAAAGTTAAATCACTATATGCAATTAGGCATGGGCCCTTCAAATTGGCTGAATCCTTTATTTCTTTGTGATGTACGGTAGTGGCGAACAACCTATTCAATTTGTTCCAACACACAATATGACTTCAATTTTTCAAAAATGTATGACGTAGTAGGGTCTATTCTCTTTAGAGGATAATAATCGGCTTTCATAATATTTTAAGTATTGCTCAAGAGACAAGGTACTTCAGAGAAAAACAAAAATTTTGTACACTACAAATAGGAGAGTTATCCATGATTATGTCATAATCCACTGACCAAATTGCTAATTTGAGATTTGTATTAATAATGATCTCATATTTTCAAACTTTCACCACTCTATTCATCTTATTTTTCTGCCTCCATACAAATGAACTTATTAAAAGGGTTGGATTACCCTTTAAGTGCTTAATGTTCAGAGAGAAAAGAGTTATTGATGTTCAGGTGGATAGGCAGTATTAACAAAGAGGTTAAACCTTGAGGAGGCTGTTTAGGAGAGTGGTAAGGAGAGCGAAGAGTGCAAGTGTGTTGTCTGAATGAGAGATAGAAGCTGCAGATGACGTTAAGGATTTTCTTTCTTTCATTGAAAAATGATTGTAGTCCCTCAGGCTCAAGGAATGAGTGGGTAAGAAGAGGAATATGGATGATAGCTGCATTTACATTTCAAGCAAAACCCATCGGTTTTTCTCATTTCCGGTGTTTTGACGGAAGTTACTAATATTAGCAACTACCCAACTACTTAAGAGATGACAGATCAGACAGAACAATCTGTAATTCATCAAAAAAATTCTTTAGGCTTCTAGCATTCAAATGGAGAAGTGTCAGAATTGATACCCATAAACATGACAAGAAATTCAAATTAAAAAATACCCACCTCTTAAGTGTAGTTTTTTTAAAAGCTGGTAGAAACTTCACTGTTTTTTTGCGTGTAAATGTTCATTCTCAAAACACTGGTGAATCATTACGTTTTGTTGGTCACATGACTCTCCTTGCTTGCGTGCTAACGCATGCAGGGCAGCGACAAGTGATGCAGGCGCACAACTCACACAACAAAAAAAGAATTATCAAACACAGACGTTTTCATATGAATTTTTTGGCTGTGTAAATGGGTCTATAATGAGACAAGTTGGTGAGATGATCGAGAGTGGAGGAAATGGAAGAAGGCGTGATTGGGGGGGGGGGGGGAGTATGAGGAGAGCAGAGTAGAGGGAGGAAGTAGACATTATAATAAATGACAAATAGACATTTACATAAACTGGAAGACTAGAATAGGAAAAAAATCAGGGAGTTAGTACAATTTAAATTTGCTTTGAAGAAGTGGTAAAACCTGTGGTGCATATCAATTTGAAAGACTGCAAGAACAGATAAATTGCAGAGAAATCGAGAAGAGTCTGTGGTTTAGAGGCCAAGAAAAGGCTTGTCAGTGATATGGAAAGCTTGTAAATTGTGACGTTATTAAGCTTGACAATTTAGACGTTATTCAAGCTCGACAATTGTGACGTTATTAAGCCTGACGTGGGTTCATTTAACGATGGGACAAGTGCAAAGTGGCATATTACGTACATGTAAACAATACGTAGGTGGAATGAATGGAGAGAGGTTTAGAGATCTGGCATGTAATCGAAGAAGAGGAGTACAGCTTATCCAGTGACATAGATCTGAGAGCGAAGGCAAATTAGAGCGGATCAGAAAGAAAAATAGGAATAGAGAGAGTGGAGAGAGGGAGGATGGAGAGGGGGATGGAGAGGGGGGGGGGGAAGGGCTAGTATGGACTATCATCCTGATATATTGAGGTAATCAAATTCCTGCGTGGCATGTAGTTTGTGACTAAATAAGTCAACATTGTACGGGTTATTTTTAAGAACCATAGCCTATAGGGAAGTCATAGTGCTTTAGAACAGATATTCCACATTTACAAATAATTGTACATAACAGATGGAGAAGCAGACTGATTGATAATCAGTTTTCAGACCTTAATAAGTAGCTCTGTCAATACCCTTCATCAAGCAAACAAGCCTATCATTATAAAACTTAGATAAACTAACTTAAAGGGAAATCCAACCCAAATAGATAAATACCATAAACGAAAGCAGAAGAATCAAAGAAGCAAACTGATGAAATTTCAATAAAATCTGACTAAATATAAGAAAGTTATGACTTTTTAAAAGTTGTAATCACTAAACGTATGGGCACTTCAAATTGGCTGAAGCGGTATTGCCAATGTGATGTAGTACCGGACTACTTTCCCATCTGGTCCAACATATAAAACGACTGAAATCTCAGGAGGGTCTATTCTTTTTAAAAGACCCATAATAATATGCTATCGATAATGTATTTTGAGTAGTGCTCCAAGGGAGAAAAACAGAAATTAGTGATATTTTTTAACACGGCAAATGGGAGAGTTATCCACATCCTACGTCACAATCCACTGACCAATCTACAAATTTGAGATTCGCATAGACTTAGTGATCTCATATCTCAAACATTCATAACTTCCTTACTACTATTGGTCCGATTCATTTCAAACTTTTGCCATTCCGTTTCTGTTATTTTTCTGCTTTCATTCAAATCAACTTGCAGACCATGTACAAGGGTTGGATTGTCCTTTAAGTATGAGGTAAAGAAAAGCCATGACTGGCATGAACATGTATGTGCTGCAATTCAAACTAGTCTTGCCTTCTATACCCATAACTCATTTGCAAAGACCATTTAGAGTCTGGAAGCGCATACTAGCGGAGGATACCTAGAAGAGTTGATGATTGCTTTTGTACATGCATGAATTTCCAATCATTTCATAGTAGGGCTATCATCAATATGTGTGTTAGGTTGACTGGACATGCTCCATGATTACATGTCATTCCTATTCCCATCCTCCACATCACCACGGCAACCAGGAGGGCATCACTCCAATTCTTCTGCTTTTCTCATGTTAGTGATTAGGATGAAATATTTCAAAGTCTTTTCTACGTGTAGATTGGGACTGATTAGTAGAGAAATTTGTGTAGAAAGTAGAAAAGAAAGTTTACAGTTCACCTGTTGAATACTAAAACTGAGATAACTGTGGTGAAATTCACTAAAATACTTGTTATACACAAACCATATACATGTAAATAGGTATGTTGGTAAAGTGTCTGTCGATTAGCATTAAACTTGTTGAAATAATCTCCCAAATACAATTTTATGAATTATTGTACTCTTTTAGTATCTTGCTACATATTACAACACCTTCGACTGATTTTACATCTCAACATAATGCGGCACAGTATCTTTACAGGGAAAATTCACCCTTGCCTTTTGTTGGCTTCAGTAAAAACAAAACATTATATTTATATACACAGATCTGTGACAGATTGAGGAAAATCTAAAGAAAAGATTAATTCTAAACTTGTGTTCAATGAAACACAAATTGGCATCTCTGTCATTTCGTTTGCTATCTGGTCTCCATTGTACAAAATTGTGAGTATACAGGATGTACATTTAGGCAAATTGATTGCTAAATCATTTCATCCAAGAATCACTAATCTAATAATTAATCACATTTCTCATGAATTAAAAATGTTCTGTAAGGACTGGTGGATGATTTAGAACTAATTTATACCTATTCTGCGTGCTACCTGTGTCTTAGTCCTTGCATGTACTCTTGCAATATCATGATGATATGAATGCTCTTTAATATGCAGCGAGGAAGAGAGACTTGAAAGAGAGATGTGGATGTTAATTCTATCAGTTGTGTTTGTTCAGCTGATGAATGTGTTTGGAATGATCCCTCAGGATTTGTTCAATCTATATTTATTTGCCCTTTCTATCTCTTAAGAACAGTGCACTTCTGAGCTGCATGCACTTTTCGTCTCCCAGCCACTGGATTTATTTGAGAATGTGTATGAAATAGGATTTCTTATAGCCTTTTAGGATTATGAGAAATTTATACAAAACTTGTATAAATAAACATCGTATAAACATCGTACAAAATAGGAATTAGCATCAAAGGTCCAATATTAGACCCGCAAGGCAAGGTACGCTTATTTTGCGCTTATTTTAAACCATGGGTTATGTAAATGAGGGTTTAAACCATGGGTTAAATTTAAACCTCCTTTGTGAATTTGGGCCAGTATAAACCATGGGTTATGTAAATGAGGGTTTAAACCATGGGTTAATTTCATACCTCCTTTGTGAATTTGGGCCAGTATAATCGGAATTCCTCTCAGTCTGATGTGAGCAAAATGTGCTGCACTGCCCATAGAAACTTGGTCTTATCTTATTTGTATACAGTATAAAGTGTGTTTTGTTTATACTTTTTCTGAGTGATTTTCATGATAATATATATGTATATTACTTTTAAAGAAACCTTTTGAGACCCTCCTCTCAAGAAAAAAAAATCCTCTTGCTTTTTGGTTTCATGCAAGTTTTTTGGCCTTTTACTCTTGCAATTTATCTATAAACAAATTTGTGGAGGCTTTTATCACATCATGACTGTCTACAACGCATCTCACCGGCTAGATATTGATAATTAAGCCGTCTTTATGCAGTCCATTGTAGCTCTTTTTAAAGAGATCTCTTTCCGAGCATTCCAGAGCTTAATCGCTCATTGTTCCTGCGTAATTTTCACTGATTCTATGATGATGTATAATTAACCTTTGATTAGACACATCACTGTCTCATTAAGAAGTAATGGATTAGAATAACAGCTACAGTTTGGCATTATGACGTACATGTAAATTGATGATGGCGAAGAATTATGTGGGGGTTTCTGTCAGAAAAACAAATATCAAGAGAATATGACATTTCTAACATGTAATAACTATCTTGATCATGAACATTACACTGTGGCCATTAGTGTGCTCAAATTTTCCTCCATTTATCAGTCTGCCAAGGTTGACTTCAACTTCTATGTCTTTTAATGAGATGAAAATGTTAAGAGTTCGGGAGAAAGTGCAGGTAATGTTCATGTTCATTGTTTTTGGTTACCTTTGTAAAGGAACTACTCTATCTTGATCACAGAGTTGATTAGATAGGTCCATTAAGCCATCCATTCCGTCAAGTATATTCCAGTTGATATCAACTTCTTGTCAGATTTGACATTTGCAGATTTGTTTGATGAAGCATCAAAGACTAAAGAGAAACAGCACGGAAAGGTGATGGCAGGATACATGTAGGTGAACTTGAACTTGAAGAGTGAGAGAGAGAGAGAGAGGGAGAGAGAGAGAGTTAGAGAGATAGAGAGAGAGATGGAGAGAGAGAGAGAGAGAGGGGGAGAGAGAGAGTTAGAGAGATAGAGAGAGAGATGGAGAGAGAGAGAGAGAGAGGGGGGAGGGGGTATATTAACCCGTTGAATGCTGACTTGTATAGGTCCCATAAGCTTAAGACAGGGACCACCAGGTTCCCATGAGCAAAGGGTTAAGAATTTATGATGGAAGAGAATGGTCATGAGAAGAACCTAGAACTGTACAGAGATAAGAACAGTAACAATAGTATTGAGAAAGAATATAGCAATTAGAGAAAGATGGAGACAAAGGTAAAGGAGGAATCAAGATTGAGAAAACATTGATGAAAAAGATGAGAGAAAATGGAGCAATAGAGGGAGAGGAAGTGAGCTAGAAATAAAGATCAGCGGAATAGAGAGTAATAAGGGATGTAGATATAGAATGATTGATCAATCGAGCGCTTGCGTCAATGATACACAAAATCCATCATGTAAGAAGAAGAAAAAAAGAGATAGAAAGGAAGATACAAGATTCATTGTCTGCGGGGATGAAACCGGTCTTTGGTTTGGTATGTAGTCCATCATCCTTGAAGGAGGTGAGAACCCTCACACCTGACAGGAGGAGAGAAATGTCACAAGCGTTCGTCCACCATTGCATCATCGATGACAAGAACGGTGCTGGCTAGCATACAGACAGACAGCTCAATTATCAATATCTAGTCGGTGAGATGCGGTGTAGACAGTCATGATGTGATAAAAGCCAGTACAAATTTGTATATATATATATATATATATATAGATAAATGGCAAGAGGAAAAGGCAGAAAAACTTGCATGAAACCTAATGCGAGGGCTGAAAATGGCGAGAGGCATTTTTTCTACTTGAGGGGAGGGTCTCCGGACATATGAAACGATCAACGAATGAATACTTATCTCTTATCAAATTTGTTAAAAGCGGTTTACTGCTTCATGCCTGAGAGTGGTGTTAAAGGTACTTTTTTCATGCATTTTCAAATTTCAAGAATAAGACATCAAAAATCATCATGAAAATTCAAATATATCTTCAACCTCAGGAAGGTATATCTAACTGAATATATAGCTCAGAAAAAACAACTTGAACAATTATTTGTTTGCTTTTTTGCAATGCATGTTTGATGAATCCAGTACAAAAATATCACAAGTCTGGGAGTGTCTTGGGGACTTCAATTGATAAGTTTGTTATTTGACAGAATCTTTGATTCTTATTCATTCTATGTGAGATCAAAATTGTGAAAAGAATTAACCTTGATAGCTTGTGCATATAGACCAGTTGATGTGTTCATACAGAGCCAATCTTGAATTACATATACACTGTCGTAGTGTTCATTTTTTATGCAGTTGGAATCTTAGTTATAACACTAACAGATACTGTATACCAGCTGAAATTGGTGTGGAAATAGCTATCTCTTTGCATGTGTTAATAATAATAATAATAATACATATGATTTATAATGCGCCAAATCCACTTGACAGTCAATTGCTCAAGGCGCAGTGTTTTGCTTCATTGTCCAGTAAATTGTGTTTAGTCTCCCTTTTTTGGAACTTAATACAGCATAATGGCATTGTTCATTATTTGCCCACAAAGGAACCAGACAGTTTGGTTTTGTGATTTCATACAAATGAGATCCACAAATGTCTAGGGTTTTTAAACTCATCCCTGAATATCCCTGAATGTAGATCAGGTCATTGTAGATGTGAAAAGGTACTACCGGTATATAGTAAGTTGGTGGTAATGTTTCCCTCGACAGACCTGTTTATCCATTTGTGCATCAGAGTATATATCACACCTCCAGAGACGCCAAGTTCAAAGATCCGCAATGCGTGACATTTTCATCATTTGGCGCGCGGGTGCGAGGGTATAACACACGTATAAGGTATAGCATTTTTTTAAAATCTAACACGCGTTGTACGTGAGAGCGTTTTCAGACCCTCGAAATGTGTGATGTCACGCCTAATGCGTGACACTTGGTAGCTCTGCACCTCAGTATATAAAGAAATTCAATTGAAATACTGCTAGCCGTAAATCTATGGTTGCCTCTGGTTCATACTGTAATATAAGCCACTTCAGTAGCAATTTAAAAAAAAAAACAAACAGATAGTCCATATTTATGAAAGTTCCGTGTCTCCAAAAAGAAATCACAATATTTATTTTTACTACTTTCACAAGATATGGCAAAGTTTAGGTTTTTAAATATCCCGTATCTGTGCTTCTTGGCTAATTTCTCGATCAATAGATATTTCTCGATCAATAAATACACAGTATCATTCTCTTTAGCTCTTTTTTTGTTATTTGTCTGTCTGTCATCTCATCGTATTGTTTTTCCATGCGTTTCTTTGTTATGTTCCCTTTTATTTGCTTCCTTTTCATCTGTATTATTATCTTTTTAATCTTTCTTTTCTTTCTCACAATTTGTCACTGCTGCCTGGGGCATGATATCTTTTCATCTCATTCTACCCCGTAATTTTGTAATTGAATGACTTTTATTTCTGTTTTTCAATTTACATGTGAGGTGCGATGGCTCCGTAATAAATTTCCCAAAGGAATATTTAGGTGTCAGATGCGGTAGAGTGGTTTTGTGTTTACAAATCGTGACATGTTTATAAATCTTGACCCATAGCAGAAAGTTGGCCATGAAATAGGTTTCGTAATTAATCCTTCTGTTTGTCTGGTCTTTATCACCATAGGTTTGAAGCACCGATCACATGAAAGCGTGGCAATCGTGTCTTTTCATGGAAATCTTTTCCATACATTTTTTTCTTCAAAGGAAATTCTCAAATTGTCTAAAGGTTCAAGTCTAATAATGTATGTACTTTATGTACTTGTACATTTTTTTTAAAGAAATGGATACATGTATATGTCTGTTGCAAATTGTATCTTCAATTAAGAACGATGTATTTCTGTGTTTGATAATGATATCAAGTCATATTCGAAGTTAGTTTCCTTCCTCACTTTCTCTGCATATAATCTTTTGTAAAGTATATTTTCATCACTTGTTTATTAGAAGAATATGTTACAATATAATATTGAAAAACAAGCCATAGATATTCTGGAATAATTCAGGTTTTCTTTTTTCCATATTCCACTCTAAATTAACATGATACTTTTACTTTTTTAAGTGTCACATTATCAAACAATACAAAGTAGGATATAAGTGCAGTACTATGGCAGATAGTTAATATAAACCATGAACTACATGTACTATCATTGAGAATCAAAAGAGTATTGCACCTGATTTAATGACCCTCTGCCTCTCAGTAGACAATATATTTTTTATTGAAAAATTTGATTTATCCTTCATTCCTTCATGTCATTGAAATATTTCTAGTCTAAAAGGTGAGGCCTATTTTGATATTGTTTGTTGAAATCGTCCCCCAAAGCTGCCCACACACTGTAGCCTTTTCAAGTGAGATTGAATGGCAGTGGTCATCTGGAATTCCATGGAATATTAAATGTCAAGGTATTCCTAAATTAGATTAAAATTTGAATTGAATCCTAAAGTTGTTTTTGCTTCTTTATGCTTGCTTAACCAAGAAACCGGAAATGATATATTGAAGGATGGATGTTGTTTAAGCCAAATTGAAATTGAATCTCTCTATATAATACAGCCTATCATAGAGAAAAACACATGTGAAGAAACATATTCAGAAACTCATGCACATAAAGTACATATTATATATATATATTTTTCTCCATATTTTTCCCTCCACAGGGATTTTATTGAAACAAATTAACAAATATATATTCAAGGTAATTTACATTTATAACATAAATAAAATTGGCTTTTTAAGATACAAGTATTGTTGAACTGTTGAGTTAACAGAAAACTAACAAATCAGTAATTCATTTCTGAAACTCATGGAAAGAAAAACAAATACAGAAAAAATATCATTTTAAGTAAACAAATTCCTGAATTGAAACCATTTTCTTGTGAATTTATTATTTCTACAATTTGAATTTGCAATATACTTTTTTGTTTTGAAGTAATTTATAATCGAAACTCTAATATTATCAAAGTCGGGCAATTGTTTCTTTATTTTGCAAGTATACACCATCTGTCGCACCACAATCATTATACAATTCAATGCATAATTATTTGAACCTTTTAAACCAAATAATTTATCTTGTAATGAAAATGTTAATTTATTTCCGGTTCCAGTATTAATCCAGTGCTCTAACCTACCCCAAATATGTTTAACATGCGTACAATCACATTTTATATATGTATGATGAATAAGTAGCAAACGGTGCTTACACACATTTTACAACTTTTCTCCTTTTAGAGGGAAGGGGCGTGTTTGTTTACATGTCCCCTAGTATTGTGCAGTATCCAGGGCCAGTATTCAATTCAATACTTAAGTACAAAATTTAAGCTTTTTACTTAGTATTTGGCTTAGATAAAATACTTAGCCAATTTTGGTATTCAATTCACACTTTTACTCTAAATCTAAGCCAACTTCATACCAAACTTTAGGCCTTGTTTGGCAGGCATGTGGTTTTCTTACGCAGTATTATAACCTGCACACAATTATATCAGCGCGCATTTATTACAATGGATCAATTGCGCATTACTTTTGATTGACCGTGTGACGTCACAATGCTTATCAGTAAGTATTTTACTTAGATTTTGTCTTACGTACATTAAGTATAAGCCTAAAATGCGATTTGAATACGAGATAAGTAAGTTACTTAGCTTAGCCATTTGCTTAGTAAATTTCTTACTTACGCCAAGTATTGAATTGAATACCGGCCCAGGTGATTAGTAGACTCTGGCTCTTTTATTGGCTCCTTGCAGACCAAACTGGTTGTCTATAAAGAACAACAACATTTGCATTATTATATTTGAGGTACAGGCCCTGTACAAAAATTAATATTATGTATGAAAAGAAAAGGTTTGGGCTTGACCCTGTTATGATCAGGTTTGATGCAAGTTTGTATAGATGGTAATAAAATTCAACCAAGCTTGTCTGTGAATCGTGTCTGGCAGGAGAATGGGTCTAGTAATTGGATACCATTACTGTTCTGTGGAGCATGAATACTGTGCTGCCTTTAATTTTTGTTTATCCTGCATGGCTTTGGTTATTGCCGTTACTCAAAAGGATTTCATGTAGGCAAGGTATTCTGAAAATGTACAAGAAATACCCTCTTTGCTAAAGTGGACTTGTTAGTGCATGAAATACTTCTGCTTTGTTGATTACAACAACTACCGGTACTACTATAATGCATGAATATGTCATACTACAATGATGTCTTACTCTCAAATGTAACTGTAAGTTGTAACTGCTACAGTGACGACTACTGTTACTGCTACTATTACCACTGCTAATACTACTACTACTACTACTGCTACTGCTCCTCCTCCTCCTCGGCTCCTCCTCCTCATGATAGTCCTCCTCCTACTCATACTTCTACTACTACCCCTGCTACTATGATGATGGTAATGGCAAGGACTTTTCCTGCTCTTACCACTACCACTACCACTACTACAAGTACTTTTAACCCCACTATTTAAAGTAATAATCTATCACTGCTGCTTCTACACAGTGTACTTTAAACTTCAAAGTCTATGAAATTTGTATAGGTAATGGCACTGATCTTGTTATTAATATTATTAAATCCCTTGTTTAATATTTTAGATTGGGAATTATAAAGCAATCAGCCTTGACCATACTAAGAACTCACTGTGGGATAGTGTTCTGAAGGACACCAATTTCAGACTATTATCTATCTCTGTTCTCACCGAGGACATAATATTTTACTTCATTTTCAGAGTGACCTACTTATATATTACAGTCAAAAGTAAGGTTTCCTTGTAAATTAAATTTCATTTTTCCCCTTTTCTTTCAGCGAGTCTTTATATATGCAGTCATGTCCTTGCCCCTGATTTTGTTGAATGGCCTGCAAGACTATATATGCCATAGTTCATGGCCACTCTGATTTGTTGTTGAACCACAATGTCATGCAATTTTTTTTGTGGAGAATTTTCATTTCGAAATTTGTTTATGAATGATACAGACAACAGTCCCCAAACAGCAATGTGGATAGACCAAAATAGAGAACTTCAACCTTAGAATGCTTCTGGCAGCTAGCTGCCCCATGTTTGAATTGTTCTACAGAATGTTTTGTTTAGGCTGTCTTTGAGTTTGAAAGTGGGTTGTAGTTCGTGGAACACCTTTTGAACAAACAACAATAAAAAACAACCAAAATATATGACATAAAATGAGAAAAAAAGAGAGAAAACAAATCCTTAAAAAAAAAAAAGATTCTGTAATCTTGGAGGCACATTAACCTCGGAAGAGTAACCTGTAATGCCAGCTTCATCCAACCATGTAAGCTGGGTAATCAAAAGATTGAGATTTAAAAGTACATCATTATTTGGGACCAGTAGGGCAGATAATATAGATTATGGAATATTGTTGAGAAGTGGGCTATTAACTTGACTTTTAACCACAGGGTTGTGTATAGAAATCTGGCTTCTACCTTTGTTAATGTACTTTCTTGACCTACTTCATTGATTGCTGAATGCTCTCATATACAGAAACCCTTCAGTTGGGTAAAAAAAGTTGTATGGGAGTAACGTACGGGCCATAGAAAAGTAGGGTAGGTGGGTCGATTTTATCATTATATTTTGTTATCTTGGGAAATGGTATAGTTTACTTATACTTGCCAAGTTTGCACCTACATGAAAACAACATCTGTGTCTCAAGAAAAAACGCGCCCAAATCCGGACAAAAGAAGCAAAAGTGGTGAAACGAAAATAATAATAGGCTCAAATCTGCAGAAAAGAAGCAAGATAGTAGCAAAACTGGAGTTAAACAATAGCGATTGCAAAAAAAAAGATCACAATATTTCGCTAATATGATCGTCATAGCGAATATATGTTATTGAAATTTGTAGGGTCGGTTAGGTTTTTTTTTTAAACGGTTTAAACTTCACATGTACCGGTATGTCAAAGATTTCAATTGTTTTGATCCTTTATTATTTTGGGGAGCGAAACTAAAGGTGGGGGAAATGTTTCTTTTTTACAAAGGGCGTAATGATAGATTAAGATTATTATATATTTTTTGCATTTTCTAATGTTATTTTTTTGTTCTCCCATTATGAAACAAATGCAATCCCAATGTGCATTCTTTCAGAAGTAATTTCAAACAATTCCTTCATCAACATTCAAAAGAATAGGTGGTAATGAAATCAATGGCATGGGAAACAGATAATTTATATCAGATTCTCTGTAGAGTGCTTGTTACTTTACCAAGACTGGGCCAAATTTATTATGATTTTGATGACTCCAGAACTTTGCAGTAGACACCAATACTAGCATGCTTCATGATCAACTTTTTTCTGATCCATTCCACACCTTTTCTTTCACAATGCAATCGGATGACCAGAACTCATCTTTATCTTTAAATACATTGGGCATACATGATGCGGATGACAGCCATATTAATCCAAGAAGTAATTAAGTAGACAGCTGGTCATTTGTCCATGGTGGAATATGTACAGCCATATGTGTATCGGGTCAGGGTTGATTGATTTTCAAAGTGAATTACATACCGAAAGCATACCGTTACAAAATCAACCTCTACTATTGTTGTATAACAATATTTTTTTGGTTTTATTTTCATTTTTCATCTTCTTGTCTTATTGTAGATGGGAAGATTGTGTTTTCAAGATCACATTTTGGATTGTAGTTATTCATTCCTGTTGTGTAATGTTATTTAGAAAAAAAGTTTGATTTCTACAATTACAATGTAGTTTTTGGTCTGGTCTGTAGTATTTTACAATTGGACAAATAGTTTGAAGGAGATGCAATCCAGGGCCCTGTCTTATAATGAGTTGATATTAATCATGATTGATATCAATCGCAACTATGAAAATAATAGATAGGAGACTGCAAACTTGCGATTGATTGGAGGACTTGTGATTGATTTGGATCAATCGCAACTCTTTATAAGATGGGGCCTAAATCTATATTTTGCCCTTGGTAGCAACTTTATATGCATATCCCACTTTCATTAGATTTTTAGTTTTAATTGATGTATTAAGGGCTAAATTACCCCCCTCCCCCCACTCTCTTTTCCACAATCATGAAAGTGAAAATGGACAGGAAATGTTTTTGTCCTACAGAGGATGTTTGTGAAGAGTTGAACAGTGTAGTGAAACAAGAAAAAGAATTCTAAATATGGCTCTTTTTTTCTCTCAGGGTAATTATTTGTAGATGTGACGGTAAAGCAAATCTTTGCTACTACACCCAGTTGTAGAAGAAATGTGTAGTGAGGTTTGTAATCTTTTGAAAGCATTTTGACATTAATAATTGCTGAAATTTCCTGTGGTTTTCCCATTAATACTTTATATTTTATATTTTTCTTTGATTGTAAAAATTTGATGTACAGGGAATGATGTACCGATATCTAGTAATTATGAAATCAGGAAGTAAGAGAATTATTAAGCTAGAATATTTTTAAACTGTTAAAAAATATCAATAAAACCTATTTCTAGTTGTTATCATGCTTGAACAATTTAACAACTAATGGAAAAAATACATATTCCACTTCAGTCTGGTATAGCTTTGTTGAGACAGAAATTAATTATAACTTTTCTGTTCTGAACATCTTGTTGCTGTATTCCATAGCCCTTAAGGCCTGTAAATAATAAACATGAGACTCTTTCCCCTGCTTTTTACTTAACACTTGGCCTTCAAAGATGTAACCCGAGCTTCAAGAGGCTTATAGTAGAAGCTTCTTTCCTAGAATTTTAATCATGCAAGGAAATTATTTCTTGAAGGAAGGGGCCTTGGAGAATGTTTATCGCATTTATTTCTCCTTTCTACATAATTATTTAGGGTTTATGTTCAAATAGATCGTTAGTTAAGTATCCCTTTAGTATCAAGTGTCTTGTTGAGTGGTCCCTTTTCACTTAATTTGTCTTTAGTTAGCAGCATGCATGTGATATGACATGTGCATTCCCTTCAAGAATATTGCTTCAGTAAAAATGATTGCAGTGCTCGTTCAAGCTTGTAACGATCACTCACGTAATCACATTTGAAGTACTTACTTGGAAAACGCTATCTGATTTACAAAGTGTTGGGTTTAGTAACCAAACATTTTGTTGAAATATAAGCTGCAAAAGATAAAAAGCCTTTTACAGGTGACTAATTGGCAAGTAGGGGTGAAAAAGTAGCTGTGTGCAACAAACTTCTGAAAGCATACTACTTATTAGTGTGTTATAAGATCTAGAGAAATATGATCTGAACTATGTTCTTGAGTTGAGTGTTTCATTTTGTAGCACCATTTTTTCCAACCTAAAAAAACTTCACCCCTCATTCTATAGGTATGAAGTATGAAAGTATGAAGAAAATAGAGAATAACATAAAACGTTGCACATGGCACACCACCAAGTCGGATTTGTGCAGGCCCTGTTATATGAGAGTGCATATGGGTTTGTTGAGTCTTATACATGTACTTACAAGATGCTTCTCTGTTAGTTGAAGAGTGTATTTAAACTTGCAAAATATCTTTACAGGAATAATGTTAGTAGCTCATATTTTGAGTAGAGAATTGTGACATGGAACTACTAACATACATTACAAAATATTTAAGGAGTGGATTTTTAAGTTTGGCTATTAATGGCTAGCAATGAGTGAGGAGATTATGACGTTCCTCTTTTCCTAGATAACAAGAATGAAACATCTAATGACTCCTAATATTATGAATGACAGATAGATATCCATTGATCTGGATAATGGTTATAGGAAAAAGGACATTACCTAATCGAGCCTGACCCTGCAATTTCCACTTGAGCAGGATCTGGAAGGAATTAAGGGTATAAATTGTATGAGTAGGAGATAAATGAGTTTCCACTATCTTCATTGATGATGAGAATGGAATCTAAGTCTAGAGCTCTAATTATTAGAGACAGATAATAGCCTAGCCAACATTGATAATGGTTTGGTAATTCAGGTTAAAAGCCTCAAGAGAATTAATAATACTGCATCGGAGGAACTCGAGGAAGAGCAGATTGAGTCTTCCATCTATTGAAATTGCCTTAACTTGATTTTTCCTTCGAGTCTTTGCAAACCTCTTGAAGGAGGTTTGTGTAGTTCTGTATAGCAACAGTTACCAAAAGATTTGGTTGCTTTTTGTTGTTATTGTTTAAAATTGCTTTCTTATTTTGAATCAGATTTTGCTCAAATTTTCAACTGATTGGTTTTTCTCATTTTTCTGCTTCTCATTCTCTGCTTCTATAAAAACTATCAGGATGGACTTTCCCTTGTATGTTCACTTAGAGTGATTCATCATAATAATAATAATATATTCATTTGTAAAGCGCAATAAATATGTGGATATATTCTACTGCGCCGCAAGAGCTCGTACATGCAGTGCTATACATACTATATGAACAAGTGAGTTTTCAGTCTTGATTTAAAATTATCTAATGATGGGGCTTTCCTTATTTCTAGTGGTAATCTATTCCATAATCTAGGGGCAGCACAAAGAAATGACCGGTCTCCGAGGGTTACTTTGGTTTTATATGGGGGTATTTGCAATATATATGTGTCTTGTCAAAGATTATGACCATGTTTCTGTTTCATAAACTCAACTATAACCCCCCCCCCCCCACACACACACACACAAACATCCCTCCCCTTCAGCTTCAGGTGTGGATGGAAGCCATGCTAGTGTATTCACATCTACTACTGATAGTAGGGACACCGGCATGCTGAGAGCCAGAAGGGCATTAACTCTTTGCAAACCTGTAAAGTGCTATCATTTAACACCCTTCTGGCTCTCATAGAGGATATGTTCTCCCAACTAAATCAGAGATATTGCTTGTTTCTGGGACAAACAGAAACAGAGTTACATTTACTCAGAAAAAAGGATATTGTTAAATAGATTGAATATAGATTGGTAAACACATCATCCAGCCATTTTTGTAATAGTGATATAAATTTAGATATGAGTGATGAGTAAAAAGGTGGCTGCATATCGACCTGCTTCTTATATTACAGGTTAACAGTTGATTGACCTGGTTATGCAAACAAGTCGTGTGTAGCTAGCTTCTATGTCTAATTATCTTAATGGGCTTGCTATTCCCAGTCGCGTTTGTTGTGCTGGATGCGGAGTCATTTCCGGTGAGTTAATGATGGTGATCATGCTGGGGTGATGTTTTCCACGAAGCGGCTGGGCTGGATGCAACAAGTAGTGCGATTGATTACTCACTGGTAGATGGGGGAAATGGCTAGAATCACAAGGGGATGCAAGGCAAGGAAATTGATTAGTCTTTGTATGCAGACTTGATGCCTGCAGGCTATAGTGGAGGCTGTAGAAAAGGATGCCTGCTCTGAATAAACATGATGGTTTAATGCATCTAGGGGAAGCCATTGTCCTCGTTTGATACTTGATGTTGATGAACTAAAGAAAGAAAGTGCATTAGTTTATTATGTGTATAGAATAGCAATTTGCAGACAATGCCATACATAGTTAGAGAGTGGATGATAAGGTTCTCTCCTAATGAGAATGTTGAGTTCTGGTAATAGGTAGAATTTAATCATGAACCGTCATTTCAATTTTATAAGTATGCCCATTTGAAGAAATTTCCTATTTTAAGATGTTTGTTTGGTTTGCTTCACAGTGTAGGTTTTTGTGTAATAGGTCATTGAATTCATGTGATAATGCAGATTTGGTAAAAATACTCTCAACTGTTGTTTTTGGAAAATGTTCACGTTGAGCATAATTTTTCTTGGCTAATTCATCAAATGTGATTGCCCCTAGGAAGTGTCACAAAATTATTTTTGATTTTATTGTTGTTGGTCTTGTTGTTGTTTTTGTTGTTGTTGTTGAGTATCAGCGATACTTTTCATGCTGGAGTAACTTAATGGTAGGTATAGTTTCAGGGTTTCAACTTTGAAAGAAAGACGTGAACTAACCCTGAAAACTCACAAACAGTTTATGTTTTAAGCATAAATTAAAAAGAACCCATAGTATATCTTCCTCTTAAAGATAACTGTGGGATATGAGTGCTTTTTAGAACAACATTCTATGTATAGTATTAATTTTGTTTTCTTTGTCTGCTGCCCTCACTGTAATTATGTGAAGACGAATCCACCTATAGCACAGTTATATTTGCTACAGTCTAACTCGTCTTGACCTGAGGCCATCCATATTAGCCTTCATGTCCCACATGTTGCTCCAGAGCATCATCATTGGTAGTTTAGAAGGTTAAACTTCTTGGATAAAGGTTTATATGATATTGGCTGCCGAGAGCCGAAAGGGCTTCATATTATCTTACATGGAGCATTGACTCTGTGTAAAGAGATATAAATGGGAATGCCCTTGTGGCTTTCAGCAGACGAGTGTGCCTGAAGACTGTTTGCAAGGATATTTAGATAACGAGAGAGAGAGACAGAGACAGAGACAGAGGGAGATGTGGGGGGGGGGGGGGGGGGACTTGAGAGGGGGAGAGAGATAGATAGATCGAGAGAGAGAGAGGGGGAGGGAGAGTGAGGGGAGTGGGAGAGGGAGGATGGGGAGTGGGAGAGGGAGGGAGGAGAAAAATAAAGACAGAAAAATATTCTTATATAATTTACTGCACAATATCATCTATAGATTGATTTTTTAATGCAAAAGCATATTCTAACACTTCAGATGCTTTCTTCGCCTCTCTGCACGGTTGCTTGTTTGCCACACCTGCAATTTTGTACAAATCAATAGATGCCAACTAACAGAAGGATTGCTTAGCGAAACAGAATGGCTTTGCAAATCACCCATTTCTGGTCATGATTAGTTCCTTGGCGACCCTTTTAACCCCAGAATAGATTAATCTTGCACCGGAAACAGTTAAATAATCTTGAAGTTTTTGGTATATCTACCCAATGATAAACAAAAGTGGCACATGGATATTATGTGTGTAGCATATATTTTGGCAAAAATTCATTGCAATTTCAAACCGCAATTTCTATTAGTTGATTCATCAAGTATAATTGGTTTATCTAATCTCTTGTAAGATGAGATAGCCTTAGAAATGGGTTTGCGATAATTTCCTATCAGCTGTATGTGAGCCTCCAAGGGAGAAATCCATCTTCTTTAGCACGAGGATAAGAATGCTAATGTTTAGGATAGATGCAATATCTTGTAAGTCAATACTGACAGACTTGAAACAAGATCAAGATTCCTTCTGGCAATTTAGAATGGTGCAGAAATGGACGTAGACTGGTTTTCTGATGAGAGCAGAAGGATTTATTTTTATCATAGGACATTGCACCCATCTAATCCTCTTCCAAGAGATTCATGCTCTTGCTACACACCACAACATTACTCATAGTCAATAAATCTTACATTTAGCTCGCCTATTTGGTGCAGACTGCTCATTCATTTAACAGCTGCTGTTGATCTCTATTGATTATGAGAAATGCAGGTGTTTGTCCATTATAAAACTGATTTATATTTAGCATATAATGTGCGGGATACATAATTAGTTTGTCTGATATAAGACCAGAAGAAAAAAATTGTTGATATTTTAAAATATCAATACATCTAGATATACCAGTCTGCCCCTGCACTTCGATATAAACATTGATTTGTTTTTCTATAAAGATAATATACAAATTATCATAATGTCCTGTTGTTATCAAACTGGCTTGTCTTTGACCTGCATGCGCTGCACAAGGCAGTGGTAATGAATGGTATAATTGGTTTTCATTTCCTATGGAGACATTTTGAAAATTCTGTAATTATTGATTATGTGAGAAAGATCACTTATAGAGTGATATATACCGGTATGCATTAAGCAAGGAGAGAGAGGGAGAGAGAGAGAGAGAGAGAGAGATAGAGGGAGAGAGAGGAAGAGAGAGAGAGAGAGAGAGAGAGAGAGAGAGGGGTGAGGAGGGGGAGGGGGAGGGGGGGGGGGGAGAAGCATATATTGTATCATTTGTTTAATCCCAGGATTATTTTTAATCTACAGTGTATACACTGTATAATTATACATGTATGTAAATGTAGAAATGAATGCACCCTTCTGTGTAGTCTCCATTGATATGTAGCGTGCTCAAGCTTGAGAAGAGTCTTTGTTGAGAGACTATATAGTGATAGGCAAGACTCAAGAGCGAGAGGTATATTTGGCTAGATGAAATAAGGGACATGGGAGGGATCTTCCTGATGAAATGAAGCGATCTGACCCGATGCACTGCACGACCATGTAATGTGTGATGAGAATACATGTATTCAAGGGGAGTCATTAATCACAGGGAAGCAAATTATCTTCTTCTTTAGAATACTACTCATCGTCCCGTTAGGAATCAAACAAAGAGCTTTATTCAGTATTTAAAGTAAAAGGGTAGGAACACTGTACTTTGGATTTTCATTTCATCATTTTTTAACAAAGTAAAAGTTTCATTAATATTTCCCTGATTTGATGGTGTTCTTACTTGCAGTTTAATTTATTAGTTTAGTTTAAAATTGGTAGTAATTTAATATCAATATGAGATTTGCACAATATGTGTGCATGTATGTTGGGAAATAGAGAGAGATACAGACAGAGATACAGGCAGGGGGGGGGGGGGGTGCAGACTTGATCTTTAGAATAGTTGAGTTCATGTATTTCTTGACTGAGATGGTAACAGGAACAGTGAAAGGCAAGATATTGACATTTTAGATGACCAAAAAGAGAGATAGAGAGGGGGAGGTTAAAGAAGCTAGGACAAGAGAGAGAGAGAGAGAGAGAGAGAGAGAAAGGAAGGAGAAAAATCATATCATGAAATGAGATTTGATATTCATACCTTCCAAGACATTGAGGAATGAGCAGAAACCATAACAATTGTTTATTCTAAGAATTCCTGCTCTGTCCTCTATGGAAGTTAATTTCACTGCACGAGACGGCAATATGATATCCAAATTTGTCTGATTTCAAATATTGTTTTGTAGTATTGGGATTCCAGACAATCTACCTGTGACAATATGTTCTTCATCAGCAGTATAGTGCTGCTCAAAATTGTATGGAAATACCCTGGTATAGCAGATGAACTACTATCCAAAATGGCAGTGAATAGATTTGTGTCACATATTAAAATCATTGTACCAGTGATTTGGGGGGAAAAGTGCAAATGTTCTTATTGCCATATGTATACAGAAATATTGCAATAGTTTACTTGATGCATGAACAATTGTCAGAGGTTAATGCGCATCAGATGTACATGTGATAGAGAAAAAGGCACATAGCTAGAATACCTCAGATCCCTTTAATTCAAGTTAGTATCACATTAGTGTGTATTATAGCCACATCGCAGGTAATTGGACCTCTACATGGTGTATGTATGCATGCCTTATGGGCTTCTCATTTTCCATGTCTATTAGGAGCCAGGTTCACATAACGATCAGTTAATGTGCCATGTGGACGCAATCAGCGTGAAGGTTACGCTAGCTTGTAGTTTCAATGAATTGTTAACTTTGAATACTCATTGTTTGGGTCCCTTGTGATCCCTTGTCATTATCAATGGCTCATCGATCATCACTTCAAGGTTTCGCTAACGTTAAATTGAAATCTACGGAGGTCCCAGATGTACATAGCTAGAGCATTCAACTCTTTCCTTCCATATCCCCCATGGCACATTTTCATGCCTATTTTTCAAGATGTCATGTGTCCATTGTGTGGTGTTGTTTCTGTTTTCATCACCTTACCCTATGGAATCCTATATCATCCTCAAAGCCATCAAGCTTTCTAGTAATTTCCCCCAGCTAGATTTGTAATTATGTAAAGTATAGTTGAAACAGATATGCAAACTTTCGTTTTTTTTCTTCCTCACCCCACTCCCCCCCCCCCTCTCTCTCTCTCTCTTTCTCTCTCTCTCTCTTGCTGTCTTTTGTAAATTTTCCCTCATCATATTTTACAGAATTTCATTTTTGTCTCACTAACCCTGTATCCTCTTTGTGTTTCTAACTAATCTCTCAATGTTTTCTTTTTTGTTGTTGTTCTTGTTCCCATTTCCTTAATTCTGCAGGATACTTCACAAAAAATCTTCATAAGAATGATAAGTGGATAAAAAGGCTCAAATCTCTGTTTCATACTCAACTAAGATTGATGATACTGAAATCCCTTTAAAAAATTCAGATTCTATTGTATTGAGAATATGTTGAAATACACCACCAGGCGATAAGTTGTGAATTTCTTTCCGATCTCATCTAACTTATTTACCTCAAAGACAGAAAATCCTAGTACGATAATCGACCTGTGCTGATCATTGATCACAGTTTATTGTCCATTTCCTTCTCTCTTTTTCTACTAACCTTTCTTCAAAATTTGTATCATTTCTACCCCTCATTTTCTTCCCACCTTTCTTTGATGTTGAAAGATTGCAAATAAAAAATGTGTTTTGAATAAAATTACGATATTTCTCCACCAAATCAAAATATAAACATTATCAATCAGTTCACTCGACCTCCCAAAATAAAGATATCGTGGGATCTGTTCTGTGGGTTACAAATTATTATGAAAATTATGATAATGGAGCATCACTACTCACTAGAACAAGATGTTATGGATGCCAAGCCCAAGATATCTTACGATGTAATCTGTTAATGTGAGTGTGGGCTTAAAATATCATACTTTTGAGTTTTTGATTCCACAGTAATTTTCTATAAAAGTGGAGTCGTGGCTTTAAAGCCTTCCATGTAGATTTTGAGTACTAATGTTGATTGGGAAAAGACCTTGGAGTGACAGGTTTGTCTTTCTTTCTGTCATCTAGATTTCCGTCCAAGGAGAAAGAAACTCCCCGCAGGGTAATCAACCTGTGGCTGTCATTAATCAAAGTTTATCTTCCGTTCCTTTTTCTCTCGTTTCTTGTCACCTTCCCTTAGGATGCGGGAATGGCAAGTACCTTGGAATCAACGACCAGACCTTCAAGATTGGCTCTGATTGCTGCGTAAATCTTGTGGACATATCCGCCAAGAGGGGCCACGAGGCCATGGTATGCGATAATCTGCGCCTCCCGTATCGTAGCAACTGCTTCGATGCCGTCATCTCCATCGCGGTTGTCCACCACTTTGCCACGGTCGAGCGGCGCGTCCAGGCCATTCAGGAGCTAGCAAGGATATGCCGACCTGGAGGACTGGTCATGATATACGTGTGGGCTCTGGAGCAAAAACAAAGACAGGTAGCGTCACTAAATCATGTAAAATAGGTTTCTTCACGACTCCTTCTATCCTAGCATGAAAAGTACTATTGACATTTAAGATAGTATTACACAAACCAGTCCCAAGATTCTTGGACGTCAAGATATATACCCTCTTAAACATGCAAGATGTGCAGAATTCTCACCTATGAAATATAAGTGCTATCTTTTCATACATCCACTAGATTGAATAACTACGACTCCTTCTATCCTAGCATGAAAAGTACTATTGACATTTAAGATAGTATTACACAAACCAGTCACAAGATTCTTGGACGTCAAGATACCCTCTTAAACATGCAAGATGTGCAGAATTCTCACCTATGAAATATAAGTGCTATCTTTTCATACATCCACTAGATTGAATAACTACAGCATCTCCCTCTCTCTCTCTCTCTCTCTCTCCCCCTCTCTCTCTCTCTCTTTCTCACATACTCTCTCTCTCTCCCTCTCTCCTCTCTCTCTCTCTCTCTCTTTCTCTCTCACACACTCTCTCCTACTCTCCTTCTTTTGAGTTCATCCTATTGACACGTTTCTCAGTATTTTTCTTCACTTTACCATCTCCATGTAACTCTACTCCTCTTTGTTTATCCGTGCAAATCCTGCTGGCTTTTATTCCATGATCCCCACGTCTAAGTGAGTTAGGGTCTGATTTACTTTCAGTAAGAACTCATTAACCTTTCCATCTTGTCCTCCTTAGGCTTCCTGTACATGTAGGGTCAGAATGTGTGTCATGTTTGTTGTAGAACCATCACACGTAGAGCAGGCAAGATTAGGAACTCTACTCGATCTAGCCAAGATTGCCGGATGTTATTGAGCGGTGACCTGGATTTCAGTTTTCTTTCGATATTTAACTGATCTTACATTGACAGTCACGGACTGAAAGTTAAGATATTTGACACTTGTGATTACGCACGGAACCAAGATGAGACCAAGTGCAACAGGTTTCCTTCTGATTTAGTTTTCCTATCAGAACTATCTGATACATGTTAGATTCGTACCAGAGTCTAGAAAGCCCTGATGCTTTCAACATTTGTGGAAATATTGTCATGGTATTACCCTGACAATTCTCACTTTTTCTTTGACTTGATCATTTTATTATATTTCAAAAAGCAAATTTGGGTGGGGGAGGGTGCCTAAAGTGTACACCATCTCAATCTCTGAACCATGAGCATGCAGTTAAGTAAAACAACTTTGGAGCCCAAGATTCCCTTTTGACACATGAAGTACAACCAATAACACAAAAACCAAAAACATGGAGAAATATGCGCTTTCTCAACTGGTTTGATCATACCTCAGCACATTAGAACACATCAGGGGAGTGTTTCACAAAGATTCTAAGTTGGACTTAGATATTATGGAGAGCCATTTGTAGCATTAAAATGAAATACATTCAAAAGCAAAATTCAAGTATTTTAGACTTTTCATAAATTCCACATCAAGAACATGAAATCTCCCAAGATAATAGAAAATATGAATAATTTGAATCAACATTCAATGCCTTTTAAAAATAATTTGTACAAAATATTTTCAATGATGCTAACGGCCTTTCCATAATTGTTGTTAAAGTCCAACTTAAGATCTTTGTGAAACTCCCCCCCAGGTGTTTGGTAGATCTTATTAATCTCTTTCAAAACAAATGTTGCTGTATTCTCTATGTGTTTGAAGGGATTGGGTATCTTTGCCTCAGATTTTAAATAAAATCCTGGATTTTTAGCTCATGCTGCAGTGATAATTATAAACCTTTAAGTCATTCAGGAATCCCATGACTTTTACAAGCTGATAGCCTGTCTGATTATCAAGATATTTATAATTGGAATTAGAAATTAAAAAAACGTTTTTTATTACACTACAGTCTATTGGGGAAAATGAGTATGTTAAGACCGGTCACTCAAAGATTTTTACTTTTTTAAAGCATTTCATGATCATTTTGAAGCGCCATTTTTTGTAGGGCTTCAATATTACACCAAATCACAGACACTGATAACACGGAGAGCCATGCATCTCATATTTGTAAAACTGGAAACAAAATTGTTAAACAATGCCTTTAAGCTTTTCTATCTTTTAATTTGCGAAACGGATAGATACGATAAGCCAACGGGGAGAGGAGACAGACTGCACACGATCAATAATTGTATGTGCTGCGGAGGAATGTGGCATTTACATTCGAGAGTTCAGATCAGCACATACACTAACTTAATGCATGCATGTTTAGCTTTTGAAGTAAAGACGAAGATTCAGGGTACGTGCTCAAGTTAAGGCGCACAATCAATCAATACACTTTCAGTGAATCTAGGCATACAGGAATCAATATATGTATGTGGTATGGAGAAGATTATAACCTCATGTTTTTCAGGCCGAGAAGTGGTGAGCAAGCTTTTTGTTAAAGAGACACTGCAAGAAAAGATTCAATAATTGTATAGTCACATTTGTATACCGGTAGTGCTTAATACTACGTTTTTAAGCGCTTTACATTGTAATTATTGTAACTATTATCATTGGATTGAATTGCTGATCTGCAAATGATAGTGCACATGCTCCACTCCCTGGGGATTATTCCACCCAGGCACCTTTTTAAAAGTACACACCTGACAATCTATCCACATTAACATTCGCATACTACCTGGTACCCATTTAACACCCGGATGGAGAGTAGAAAATGTAAATTATTGTCTTACCAGAGGATATTATGTGCAGCGGGGGGACTTGAACCGAAGAGATGTGATCCATAGTCTGGTGACATATCCACTAGACCAAGACACCTCTACACAACACCATAATAGAATTGATATTTACTAACTTCAATTCATAGTCAAGTTAAAAGTGTGATGACTGTATGCATATATTCATTATCTTATTGTCCTTACTGTAGTGTCATGCAGACTTCCCTCTCTATCTTTTTTTATCACAAAACTTCAAAAGACATTTTTTTCTGTACCACTACTAAAGGCCGGCCGTACTATTTTGGCAAGGAGGGATTAGACCACACAGTGTGGTCAATGGCAAGTGGCTATCTCTTCAACTCAGCTCTCTATATAGAGGGAGCAAGTAGCTACAAGTAGGACAGTGGGGCTTTAAATCTTGTATGTTTGATGAAACAACATTTTCAGTCCATTACCGCTTGAGTGCCCTCTAGTTCAAAGCCCAAGTGGTGAGCTTATTTTATTGCAAGGAAAGAGGAGCTTTTCTGCAACCGTAGTTTAAATCTTAAACTTTGGGCGATACAAATTGTCATTGCATTAGCGCTTAAGTGCAGTCATGTTTAAAACCGGTTGAACTAGACGCTTCAGTTGAAATGAAATCATCGATGGGTTAACATTCCTTTATTGAATGAACTGAAATTCTTGACGATTTCATGCGATCTGTGGCAGAAGTGATCGGGGCGCACTCCAGATTGAGTCGAGAGATTAAATCAGAGGAGACTGATTCTCCCCTAGTGGTCACAGCTTTGAGAAAGGCAGTTAGTTTTTACTGTCTGCAAATTGGCAGAAGTGTGCCGCCTTGCTAGTATCATGTTATGCATGCTCCATTACAAGCTTAACTGAAGGAATCGATGGAGCTATTTGAAAGGACAGCTACGTCTTGAGGGACTTTACTTTGTCGCCAGCCGCCTAATATTTATTAAATACATTACGCTGCCCCCTTTTAAGTTGAAACTTGGAGCCATCAAATGATGTACTAAAACTACCTGAAATGAGATTTGATTTGAAGAAATTTGTACTTGTCTCAATCTGATTGACTTTGGAGAGTTCAGATTATACAATATAACTTTCCTTTCATATATTTTGGTGGTGAATGATTAATTAAGAAAGCCCCCCCCCCCCCCCCCTCCCCTAAAAAAACTCTCTGCCATAAGTCAGGATGTATAGGATATGTTTATGTTATTGCTGTGGTAGTCATATACATCTACGGTATGTTGAAGATTGCTTTGTGCAAGAATCCTTGGCAAACCTTTTTTGATGAATATAATTTTTAAATATTCTTGTTAAAATGTCAATTTTTCTGTCCATCATTATTTCAGTTTGATGCTCAAGATGTGTTGGTGCCATGGCATCTCCAGCCCAAGAACATGCGAACCAGGAGAAGCAAAGGTAATTCATTTCGGCAAAAATGTAGCTTACATCTGATCATCTCAAAGGCACAACAAATAGTACCTACATGTATGATACATGGCTTTTAGGCTTGATGTAAGATCATCATCATCAACAGTTGTACGACACTTGCTCCTTCAACAATTGCTCCATAGATAAGTTCCTATACTAACCAAGTTCCTAACTTAACCCTTGACTAAATACTGTACCTAACCCTGTACCCTGTACTTATAGTGATATAAAACCCAGAGCAATTGTTGCTGTAGCAAATGTCAGATCACCGCATCAATAGGATCATTACCACATTTTTGTAGATCATGTATTGTATGGGATTTCAAATACATTGTATCCCAGAAAATACATCTTTCTGATTAACATTAATTGGTTAAAAGCTATGTTCTATATACCGTAGCTGTATCTTTGTTTTCCAAGTAGAATTAAAGTAGAATCAAACTGCTTTGAAAGTTTGAATTGACACATTGATAAAATGTCTCTATAAAGATCTGCCATGTTGAGCCCTTTTGTTTGGAAATGAGAGTTGAAAACATGGTCCAGGGCAATACTTGAGGATTTAACTCAGTCATTTTTTATTTTAGTGATTTAAAAAAAAACATGAACACCTTGTATATTCATGGCTCTTCATCAAAATAATGCTCATATTGCAATCAAGTTTTCTCATATTGAAAATGATTTTTTTTCTTTCTCTCTTTCAGAGAGTTTAGAAGTCTGATATTTTCTCTCTAATATGAACTACTAAAAGCAAAACAAAATGTATCTTGCTTGAATTCTATAAGGATATCAGCAATACAATATCAGGATATTGACTACCCGTAAATTCATATTGGAAAGGGATAAAGGTGGCTCCATTTCTTTCTTGTCTACTTGAATCGTTGATAGGAATTACTATTTCGAGAGAGTTGAAATAGGTCTCTGACAATCATCCAATGCTCTCTGAATGACTATTCAATCTAAAATGGATATAGCACAGAGTGGTACGGGTGATGAAGTATGTGCTTTGGAAAAAATGAAAACAAGAGGTAGAGAGAGAAAAATGTAGAAATGCAATATTGATTGCTGGTGGGGATTCAGAGTGCACATCATCTGCAGAAGGGCAATAATTCTTTTTATAATAATATGAGTAGATGCCTTTCTTGCTCCCAGCGGAGGATATTGTCATAGGAAATGAATTTATTGTGTTCTTTGCCTTGATGTGGCTTTTAAAAAACAGGAGCTCCACTAGCACAAGTAATGTAATGGAGAGAAGAAAATGAAGTTAATGGTATGTGGGCGAGATACACCTTGATTGAAGCTGCAAAACATTCTATTAATGATCAAATCTTTTAAGTGAAGAAACATTAAAAAAAGCCTCTCCTGAATGTGCTCTTGAGGACTGTTTTTGAAAGAGAAGCATCATCACTCATGTTGCATACGGCTGGTAGAAAACGTGACATTAATCAAGTTTTAAAAAAAATAGATCACGACTCTAAGATTGTGTTTGATTGATATTTGTCCAATGCCTCAGAGATGTGTGCTAGATTGATCTTCATCTGAGATTGAAGAGGCAAAAAATAATGAGAAAAAAAATTACCTTAGCGAGAAAAAAATGTGCTGTTTTTGACAGAGAATTATAAACATCCTTTTATTTGATATTAATTGGAAAAAAAATGTTGATGGAAATTGCCAAGTTTTAGCTTTTTAAAAATAATAATATAACTCAGTTTTATATAGCGCTTATTACAATCACTTAGCGCTTCAGAGCTTGGAGATTAATACCCCGGCTTTAGCTGTGCTGCCATTACGGCGCTCTATCATTTCAAAGAATTAATTCCTGCCAGGTACCCATTTACATCACCTGGGTTGAGTGTGGCAAATGTAGATCAATGCAGTTTCTTGATGTAGTTTTATTTTCAGATTTGCACTACCAGTAATCAAGTATACGTTTAATGTATATGTTTAATCTAGCAATGCCCTCTGCTATTCCATGCTATGTTTTCACCAAATTTGGTCAAGTCAATCTTATGCTGCAGTGTATAACTCTTAACATAAATAATATTTAAAGCCTATGTTTTGAGTATATTGATAAGAACAAAGTATTTTTAACTTTAATGTACATGTATATCAACCTCCTGTTGTCATATAACTAGCTGCTCATGATTTATTCTTAAAATCAGTTTTTAATCGAATTTAATATTATCTTGTTTGTTATTCGCGAACATGATATGTTTGTCTAGATGCAAGTCTCTAAACCAATCAATGTATTTGCACATTGGAAGATTGATCTCAAAATAGCATATAAATCATCTCCATCACTCCACAACCCTTACCGGAGTCGAGGGAAATGAGGCTTTTGTGGTTGAGTTGTTTCCTCATTTTTGAAATCTACGGAAATTGTATAAAGCCTATCTCAGTCTGAGGTGAAATAAGTTGCCTCATCGAAGATAAGAAGAAGAGGTTTTTTTTTCAGTCATATTTTTTTAAACATTATGCTTTCTGATTTCCGGTTGTGAAAAGAGGTCGGTGACAAGAGATTCCTGTTTTGTCGTATCCGGACTTGATGTGAATGACTTCTCTTGATGGTTTTCCACCCACTCTTGAATCAAATATGATCACAGGAAATATTGCATTTTCATTAGTGAACGGCCACTGAAAAAAGTTGTCATATATATATATATATATAACTGTAAAAAGTAAGTGTTGCTCGAGCTTTGCTATTAATGCATGTTTTACTATCTTAGAGGAACAAGATGCGGTCAGGTTGATTATCAGAAGCAAGGTGATATTAGAATATATCTTGTGTTCACTCGTAATACTTTGCTGTAGCTTATTGTAAATCTGTTCACACTAATCAACGTACCCGTCATATTATTTAATGAAAGAAACAAAACAAGAAAAATGATTAGATGACCTCTCTAGGATTCCACTATTATATATATTCTATAGTGAGGACTTTGTGACAAAGCTGTAGATTTTGTATTCCATCAAAACAAGGAACAAGCTCAGTGGAGTTTAAATGCAATTTGACTCTGAGAAGTTAGTCTACAGACCACAGATCTTTTTTAATAAAACTACTTGTGCTAAAAAAATATTCTATGACAAATTTGCTATCATCCAATCAAATGCCATGATTCAGTAGCTTATAACAGTTATTACAACTTGTTAATGATAACAAGTGTCATGAATAAAGGCATTTCCTTGTACAGGTAACCACGTCTCCTGCATTTTCCTTTTAATCACTCATAACAAAAAAATTCTCTCCATTTCCAATCTTACACTTTTTTCAAAATTTAAATCTACAAATCACCTCACTCAGCCCAATAATTTTGCTCTCTGAATTAGGGAAATTGATTTCTCTGCAGAGCCAAATATTGACAACCAAACTCATTGCACTCATAATAGAAGGATGAATAGGGCTTTTGAATTAAAGTGTACTGATCACCAAAACTTGTTTTGCTCTTGATGTAAGAGGTTCCATGTGGCTATACTGTATTCAAAATATGAGCTTCAAATATTACTTCTACAAAGAGATTTATATACATTCTCAGTACTAGTTCCTGAAAATGTACACACTAGCAGGATAAAGTTCCGTTCGAGCCCTCTATGTAGGGTTATGTTATCCTTTAAATTCTTCATACCCCTTAAAGGTAATACAAAGTTTTGGGAAATTTCGAAAATTGGGTTAATAGTGATTCTTTACAATTTTGATATATTTGGATGACTTTGTGGATGTATTATAAGCACTAGAAAATTTAGCCCCTAAATCATTTCTGCTTTCGAGAAAAATGGAATATAACAATTTACCGGTACTCCCGGTAAATTTTGATAAATTTCAAATAGCGCCTACGCCTGTACAATGGTAGCTGGGACCATGAAAATCTCAGAATATATAGTTGTGATACATCATTTCAAAACGGGAATAGCTAATGGGTCAATTTTAGTCAAGAAACATTGTTTTATAGCTTAATTAATATCTTGACCTTGAGAGGGAGCTATACAATATAAAAAATGTATTTACAATTTCATAACCTCAGACTCGATTTCAACCGCGACAACGATTATTGAATATTGTATGATCGCATATGCTTCCAATATATTCATTTGAACCAAATTCATGACCCCATACCAAAACTTTGTATTACCTTTAACTGTTTACCTATAGAATGGCAGGTAAAGTACTTGAATATAAAGCGCCCTATAAATGTAATTAATTCAGATGGTGTATACTTGCAAAATAAAGAAACAATTGCCGACTTTGATAATATTAGAATTTCGATTATAAATTACTTCAAAAACAAAAAGTATATTGCAAATCCGAATTGTAGAAATAATAAATTCACAAGAAAATGGTTTCAATTCAGGAATTTGTTTACTTAATGATATTTTTTCTGGATTTGTTTTTCTTTCCATGAGTGTCAGAAATGAATCATTGATTTGTTAGTTTTCTGTTAACTCAACAGTTCAACAATACTTGTATCTTGAAATGCCAATTTTATTTATGTTATAAATGTAAATTACCTTGAATAAATATTTGTTAATTTGTTTCAAATGAAAATCAATCAAATCCCTGTGGAGGGAAAAATATGGAAGAAAAAAATAAATGTAATTAGTTTAAAGTTGATTATAAACATTACATTCTGGTGGTTTTGCAGGTGGTTGGTATGCTTTAAAGATAAAAAGATTTATGTTTAAAGGCATTCCCAGAGCTATGTTCTTGATAATGAAATTACGAATCTATTCTTGGTATACTTTTGCAGAGTATGGATTTGTATTATATTCCAAGTGATAATTTTTTTTTAGAGATACATAAACAATTAAATTCTATACACACAGAAGACTCATACATCATAAGTATTGTTTTTTGTTGTTTACATAATTACTCAAGAGAATTTGATATACCCTGTATTTTAACCTACAACTAAACAAATTGAACCTGAAAGTTTTTAACATTTTCAGACATTGAAATTATTGAAAGAAAATGTACTGCTCTTTGTGTTAAAAAAGTCTGTTGCACAACAAATAATGTTCTTGTAGGAATGTAGGATTATTATTTCTGCAAAGATTAATGGATGTCTCCTCATATGGAATCCAATTGAAATTAATTGACCATGAAATGAATGAGCACCTGAGTACACTATTTCTTTATTCCTTCTTCCAAATATTTGCTAAACAGGAAACAAATCTCAAACGTCAAATTCAAGTTTATACATTCAAGTGCATAGCAATTATAATTTTCCACCTGGCAAGAGTCAAAAGAGAATTAACCACCCTTGATCTTGACAAATTTTTCACTCCTTTTAGTGCTGTAAGTAGTTTACAGGTTTTACACCACCAACTTTTGATAATGTGTCATATTTATACAGCTAAGTAAAGATAATCTCTCTTCTTGAAATTCAAAATTGATTCATGTATTTATTAAGTTAGATTTGATTGAATGTTACATTTCATGTTTGTGAACTTGGTGGAAGATCAAGGGTTAAGGATATTACTTTACAATCTACAATCACACTCCATCACAGTGAATAACAACTGATTTGTAGCATTCATAAAGAATGGGGTGTGTGCTAGATTAAAAAAGCAAAAATACTTTTTAAAATTCCTTTGGTAAACAGCCTTAAAGGTAAAGACCAGTTATGGTCATGCGATTGCATTGTGAAAGAAACGTTGTGGAATCGTTCAGAAAAGGTTGATCATCTAGCATCTAGCATCTGCAAGGTTCTGGAATCATCAAAATGATAAGAAATTTGGCCCATTCTTCGTAAAGTTACAAGCACTATACACAGAAAGATGTATATGGGACTACCCTATATCTCTCACAGTCAAATAGATATAATAATTTACCAAATATATCAATTAGTGGGCGGTTTCTCTGCAAATTTGTTATCATCATGTATTAGTCAAAACATATTCTTTCACATGATTGGTAATGAGAGCTTCCATTTCATTTTTTGAAATTGGGGTGTTTCCAATACTGGTCTTTACCTTTAAAGAGAAGGTTGAGTTCTGGGAAGAGGTAAAAAATAATTTGTGAGCGTTATCATTGTTATTATGCAAGGGTGGAAGAACATCAGATTAAAGATGTTCCCTGAAAAGCAGCTCTTCAAATGCCTTCATATTCTAAATATGACATGAAACATCGTAAAAATCTGGGTAGGATTTTTTCGCCACATGTTCGTGTAGTCCCATATACATCATTCTGTGTACAGTGCTTGTAACTTTGCCAAGATTTTGCCAAATTTCTTATCATTTTGATGATTCCAGAACCTTGCATTACATACAAATACTTATATACTAGATGATCAATCTTTTCTGATAGATTCCACACTGTTTCTTTCACAATGCAATCACATGACCAGAACTCAACTTTATCTTTAAACTATGACGTATTTGAAGCATTCTGTGTTCTCACAGGTTATTATTCACCTGCTCTGTTTTTCCCCAAATATTTCTCAATTCTTCTTTAATATTTGATTTGAGATAATGGCATACAAAATGCACTCATTGCTTTGCTTGTATTGTACATTAGTAACTACATTTATGTATTTACATTTCAAAAACTCATTATTAAGTGCTCAGTCAACTGTAAATAGATGTGGGTTGATATAATTACTAAGTAAAAATTATCAGTTCATGAATTTCCATGTGCACTGTAGCAATAATAGATGTACTCAAAGAAAATGGGATGGTGTAGTTTGTTGTTTGAAGCAGGGAGGTGAAAGGAAGGAGTGGAATCAAGCCGCTTTCCTTTGACCCATGCTCCAAGCCGCCGGAAAGTTATGTACTAATCTGCAATTGTTGACCAGGTGGAGAGATAAAAGAGCGCATGAAATTTCAGGATTTAGAATTCCTACATGAGAAAATTGGTATCCCAGCAACAGTTCGCTGTACGTCCCTTTCAATAATTTCTCATCAATTGTTGAATTTGTAATAAGTAGAACAAGCGAAAACAAACTTGAGTAATTTCATCATTTTTTCCAACTGCAAAAATACACAAAACTCGCGAAAACACGCATTAGCAAACTTAAAATTATCAAAGATTGTAAATCATGGATTAAATAATGGGACATTAAAACATGCAAAAATTACCGCATTATCCTAAAATATTTAGTTTTTGTCAGAATCTAATTTTTCTTTTACCAACTCTGGCACACAAATTATAGGGAGGGCAGAGTACCAAAATTTGAAAAATTGTTTCATGCACTATTCCCAATACAATCCCATATAAAGTTTATAATTTACACTGAAATTTTGCCAGTAATTTAAGGTTTTGTAATAGAACTCACGAATGCGATTTAATAAATTACAAGAGTTTCCACTCCTTTCTTTCACCTCCCTGTTTGAAGTAAGGGCATCACTGACTCACAGAAACATTGTAACAATATTTGGGATCATTGTCGTAGAATAATTCAACAATAACAACAACAACAAAAATTGCTCTTAGGACAGAAAAAAAGGTGCTGAGTTCATGAACTTTGAGTTAAGCTTGCCAGACATCATAATTTTGCAAACTCTATTAAATTGATGATTAAAATGATCTTGTTTGAAACTTGATGGAATTGCTAATGTGATTTAGAAGTCTGTGGATTTGGGGTTGGGGGGGGGGGTGCATGCATATTGTCCTAAAGTAGGGGATGCACTCCTGTACATGAGATTTATCTGTAATGTGGCTGTGGGAGTTCTGATATATTCCATATATATAAATCCACTGATCTAGATATAAAACTAGATCAAAATTTGTGATCAGGTTTAATCGAAGACTAGAGGCATGGCTAATTGTCTGGCTGTCTGGACATGAGATTTATCTAAGAGATTGCTCCAGGGCATTTAATCACAGTTGAAGACAAACTTTGCTTACTTCTTGTTCAGATGGAGCAAATATTAGAAACGATCAAATCACTCTGGAGGTAATTATTCTCGGACAGTTCCGCTAGACTCGTGTAGTGCTTAAGGCATTGGATGCCATTCAGACCCTTGGGAGGAAGTGATTTTTTTTCCACAGTCGGAATAGTTGAAATTGTATGGATTGCTCTAAATGAAGAAGAATCTAGTAGCCTTCGCAAAAAAAAAAGTTCATTATTTCACTGATGCCAAGTATTGTACAAAAAAGTGATTTGTACTGTTAGGCAACCAATGGTTAATTTGATGATTCTTGCTGAGGGTTTTTGTTGATTGTATTGTACCACCAATTAGAATATTTACAAATATATCCCCAACGCAAATTGAGTAACAAAATTTAAGGAAGTTTCACAATTTGTATACATAAAATGTAGCTTGTTTAACAACTTGATGTTTAATAATCAGACTGATGAGATAATTGGCCAGGTTTTGAAAATTACCACATGAGGTTTTCTCTTAGATAACCTGTAGCGCATCATTTCTATCATTTTACTATAACATTAACATATAGCATCATTCAAGTATAATGCCTGACAACCTTGGGACAAGAATACATTACTTTATCACAGCTCTATATTGAGAATCATTATACCAAAATGATTTTGAATCTGTTTGTTTAGTCATTATTTTAGGAAACAGATATTAAAGTATATTTTGTTTTTTCTTACTTCATTTGCCACAGGAAAACCGAACAGCAAGAACCATAATCACAACAGCAGCAGTTCAGCCAGTGATGATGACGACGTGAAGACAAACAAGAAACCAGACAAGGCGCTCAACGGGAAGACAGACGGCAAGCTATCAAAAATGAAAGTCCATCCAGCCATTGTGTCAGCCCAGAATGGAGGCATGCGATCCAGGAAGACCAAGACACTCCAGAGGCATACAACAGAGAGGGACTGGCTCCGGGAGAAGTTTCCAAACCGTAGGGACCAGCCAAGATCAGAGGAAGCCAGGGTACTGAGGAAGTGCTATAGCTGTGAGGAGAGCGTCGTTCTGAGTGCTAAAACAAGAGTCGCCAAGACCAGATGCCAGTCAGACAGCGTGATGAGTAGACGAATGATGAGCAGGAGTAGCAGTGTAGAAGAAGGAGAGCGGGGAGGGACTATGTGGGATGGTTTCCTCCAGGTATTTCCTGCATCCTACTCACCTACGTCCCCATTCAGAAGTGAGGATGACATGACCCAAGGTGATGTCAATAGTGTCTTTGGGGATGATGATGATGATGACATTGATGAGAACACCAAGAACCAGTGGTGTATAATCAACAAAGACGGTTCTATGGGCTTCTATGAGAACGGACACAAGAGTGGTCAGTCCCTTAAGAACAGGCACCCCCGTTCCCACCTTCTGCTAAATGGCTCAGGCAGTTGTGACAGTATTCTACCAAAGCATTCAAAACCTCTCAGAAATATCAAAAAGCGAACTTCACCACTGTTAAGCTCTCAGTCACTGGATGAAAGAGATTTTGAAAGAACCAGCTCACCCCGAACTTCCTTAGACAAATTTGGTGCTAATAGGAGAAATCTGTCTTCTTTTTCACATAACTCTGAAGGTGCAATAGATGTCAAGAACCTTAATAAGGGAAGTGACTTGAAGGCATCAACATGGAGTAGCGACACATCAGGGTTTGTTAGTAATGGCAGCGTCAATGGAGAATGCTCAGAGGCCACTAAGAAACTGCTGAATTGGCGAAAGCTACAACTCAAACTTAATCTTCGCTCTGATGAGACCAAAGAAAAGGGCTCCAGTCCATGGAATAGTGTTATCACCAAGTCTTTAGAAGTCTTGTATAAATCTGAAGGAAAGACAAGCAAGAAGCCAGTAGTTGGGTTGAACTTCACTTCTGCAAGGGGAGAGATCTTCAAGCCCTTGAAAAGAAGGAATCGTTTGTCCCAGTCAGGATCAGAAAAGGACCTTGAGTCCTCTTTTGATTCTGTGTCCTCCTCAGATGAAAGTTTGACAGCGTACCCTATCAATCCAACCAAACAATCCCAACTGAACAAAGAGCAGACTCCTGCATCTGACTTGCGAACTCGCTCCATCTCCCTTACTATGCTTGAGAAGCTCATGCCCAAAGATTTCAAATTCCCTGAGAGCCCGCTGGCTTTATCAAGGAAACCGTCCTCTGAAAGTCTTTCCCTCAACCAGGACGACCCATTAGAGCCCCATGACCCTGGACGGCATTCAAAGAATGTTGTCAACTCCAGGAGTGAGTTTCGTAAGAGGCGGCCAGCCAGTAACCCCAACCTGAGATGCAGCCATCAGGATGAGAGAAGCAAAGCTCCAGAAGGTCAGGTTCAGAAGGAAGAAGACAAGACCAATCCCAAGAACCCCACAGATGCTTCCCTTTACCTACGTTACTATCATGTATTCAAGGAGGGTGAACTAACAGACTTGATTGAAAGAAACATTGAGAATCTTCACATTGTTAAGAGCTACTACGACCATGCTAATTGGTGTGTTGTTGCAGAGAAAGTTGAAGTGTGGAGGATATGATGGGACAATCGTGCAACAGATTTTATAGTATTTTATACAGAGATCTAATATAGCCTGATAAATGGTATTTTTAATCAAAAGAGGAATATTAAATTATTTTTGTGTCATAGAATAAGTGCCCTTGTGTATTCATGTTGTCCATTGAAAATCATTATTTTTATAGATATTTACAGTATCAATAACAGTAAAAGATTCCTGTTGCCCTCAAATGTTAGTTCTTATCTTGATGTTAGAAATGTTCCATTCATCTTTTAGGTTCTGATTTTAGATTTGTTCCCCTAGCTCAAATGATAATTCTCTGATAAGTATTTTGTTACATATACTTCATGATAGACATTCCAGTTCAAACATATTATATTCATGGATTCCTTGTATGTGTGTTCTTTAGCTGCATAAAGTGATGAAAAGAAGTTGAGAAAATGGACCCATGTCTGACATGGGTCCTTAAATTTGATGCAACCCCTACATTTTGTACAATAAATCTATGCATGCTTATTGTAAGGTGTAACTATTCCTTTTTACAGACCCATTGTATATGCATCAACATGATTTGAATATGTATGTGTCAAAGATAGAAAAACATAATGTACTGTGCTTTCAATATAATGAACATTCCTCTCTCACTTTATTTGTTCTTCAGTCAGAAGAGAACCTCTGAGAAAATGAAGTGTATCACATCTAGCAAAATATGCAACTGTTGGCCAGTGTCAAAATATATTTCCTCAATTTTGTGATACTTGATACCTCTAGAGCTTTGATTCCCCCGTAATAAGATATACAAGTTTCAGAGCTTGCAAGGTTCTCAGGTTTAAATGTGGTCTATGCAGAAACTGTGTAGTTACATTGCACTTACAGCCTTTCTAGCCAAAGTTGGAAGAAAGGACTTTCCACAAGTAATTTTAAATGTGATAAGTATTATTCCACCTTCAAAAGTGTGGTTCTAAAGACTACACCATAAGTGGTTTGGTCGGTAGTAGAAGGCTACTAAAATGAGACTTTACAAAGGTCTAGATATAACATCTTTATATATTGAACAGATAATAGAGGAGGTGTAGCCACTCTATCCAAGTTAGAAGAAAGGACTTTCCCAAAGTAATCTTAACATGTGATAAGTATATAATGGTGACTGTGAATATCTGACTGTGAATATTACCATTGCAAGTGGCCAAGATGAGAGGAAATTCTCTTTTTTAAACTATTCTGTAATTTGATGATAATAAATTGTATCAATAAAAATCTCCCCGTATAATGAATGATAGGGGAGAGTAAGACCTATGATTTATATTAGTACACCTTATCTTCAGTGTAGGTAACCAATTTGTACTCTTGATTGTATTGTGTTTAAATGTTTCAAGACCTCAACATTACCAAGTGTAGTATTGTTCAGATTTCTACTTTGGTTTCATGCGATATGATGAATAGGAAAGATGTTCATATCCCAATAGGTAATTTTGTTAGATCATGTTATGTCAAGTTATGTCAAGTGGACCTCTACAATTAAATAAAATTAATAAAAAGGGGGGGGGGGGGGTATAATTTGTGAAATTGTGAATCAACACACATTTTAAAGCTCAATTCTCATTTGTTTTGAATTGACAATTCATGTGCCTACAACTTAAACTTTAACATATCTTTACATTTTAATTCATCAACAAAGTTGCATAGTTCTATTACCGTTATTACAATGAACTGGTTATTATATAATTTTAGTGATGATGCTAAGGTGTTCAAGTTCACAGAATTTTTAAAGTTACTATTTAAATTTGTTCATGCAATTTTTCATAAGGTAACAATATTCTCTAATTTTGTTCAAAGCGTTGAAAGCCAAATTGGGAAAATTCAGGAAATTTACTAATTTCAGAGGTTGTTATTCCTATCTTCTGTTATACCATTTCAATTCAACTGTTTTGTGAACAGAGAATATGGTATTAACTTTTGTTTTAAAAGAAATATGTTTCCGTTATGTTTTTAGTTGTTGTTAGTATTACACATATGTTTGGTTTTTATGCATTTCATTTTTCAGTGTTAGGTATTACCTATAGTGAAACAGTTTCTTCTTTCATATTCATGATGCCATTTTGTAAGTAATTGTCATGCAGATAATTACTGTCATGTTATGAAACTATTTGAACTGTAGAATTGATTCTGTAGTCACCTTTTCACTTGTGCAAATCTTCACATATAAATATATACTTCTTTGTAACATTTCCTGGCTTTGTGAATTAGATATAAAGTGTATGCCATGTGAGTTCAGAATGTTTCAAGTACCACATCCGTGTTGAGAATGTTTCAATGGACTTTAATGTTCTGATAAAACTATTGTGATTTACTCTTTTGACTACAAACAATCCGTTTCTTTTTCACTCCTATTAGTGATTTGATTCTTATTGACTTTAGATGCTTTGTATATGTACATTATTTCTCTACGTGGCTACCAGGTATTATTGTGCTAGAAGTAGTTTATTTTCAGTTGGGGTTAGTTGTCTACATGATGCAAGTCACCATGAAGTATTATTTCACAGAAGTTTTGTCGTTATGAATGATTACCAATACACTTTACCTTTTGATAGTCCGTAAACTGCCAAAATCATTAGGTTGTATCCAATATTTCTTTACAAAATACTGATAGATTGTCATTCTTCTTGGAAGTTGGAATATGGTCTCATGAATTGTGATTTTTGCAATCATTGAACAATGATCGCATCAAGATAATCCTTCAAAAGGCGTTACGGTACTTCAGTTGATTAACATCATTATATTTGTGATACATATTTGCTGATGCCATAAAGGTGAAGCTTTCAACCTCATTTCGTCATCTTGTCAATTTTTTTTTGTCAAGCAATGCTTTCAATGCAGAATATTCTCTATTGGTAAAAAACCTTATAAATCTCACAGATGCTGGTAAATTCAATTTAATGTTGATAAGAATAATTTTCTAGCCAAAACCAAACTCAGCTTGGTGCGAATGGTGTTTTGAATGAAAAATATATCCCTTTTTGTCACTTGTTTCCATACCTACAATGCATAAGTATATCAATTGAAAACCATGTACCGGTACTCTCAAAAGTTTAACAAGCTGTTAATTTCAATTTAAGGCTCCAATATGTTGCTTCTAAAAGTGTATTATATCCAGCAAATGCTATTGATTTCTGAGTATATTTATAGCTGCAGTATATATCAGGTATATAGTGTGATTGTACTTAAGTGCAGACAGTACTATGTTGTAACTGCAAGTATAAATGAGTAAAACCCCATGTTTTGTAAACATATTTTGAATGTTCAACCAAGTGCACCCTTACTTATGTGTGTGATGTATGTGGCTACAGCCCAGTAGATTATATGTCTATACATGATGAAAGTCTAGGAGACCTAAAGTCCTCTAGACTAAGAAGTTTTGTCTCCTGTGAACGTTCAGTCTTATAAACTATAGTCTCAACTCTTTAGAAGGCCCATACGAGAGAAACCTTTACTTTCAAGGACCTAAAGAATGTTAGCTTTTGGTCAACTGGGATGTCTCTCATGTCTTCACTTGTGCAATGATGATGTTGACAGTACTACTAAGGGTGGTTCAGTAGACCCCGCCCACTTCTAGCATTTACCTGATGAGATAATTACGTTACCATGGTCTCACCTCAAGACTCTCTGATTTTCTGGTTTGTGACACTTTACTTCTTTCTTCAATCAAGCAAATCTTTAGAAAGAGACTGAACAATAACCAGTGCCTTCTTGTAAGATGAGGTTTATGGTTCAAGTAATAATTCCTGTCTTCAATTTTTGGACTTACTATTTATAGGTTAAGATAAGTTATTAACCCTGAAAAGCCAGCCCATAAGAAGGTGAAGGCATACTTCATTGAACTCACTGTTTGAAATGTGTGTGTGTCAGTTTTGTGATATGAAAACATATACTCTTTTGTGTATCTTTTTGTACTGTAGAGATTCAAGCCTATTTGTATTCATATGTTATGAATCACTTCAAGTAAGGAAAGTGTTTGTACATGTAGTAGGGTAGGGTTGTCTTTGGAGGGTCAACCAGGGATGTGTGATAGATTTAAAATGTGTGCATTCATTAATTTAAGAAATAGCGGGTTGCAAAATACAAGAGCACTTTATTATGTAAAAACTTCAGAGAAATGAAAAGGCATATAGTATCAATTGATATTCTATCATCGTGATTTTTTTTTCTCTCCGTGATACAAATAGTGTAGATTCCAATCTGTAATATTATACTCAATCAGGTTGTCAAATGTAGATTTATGTTAATTCCCCCTCTTTCCCTCCCCCATCTCTCTCTCTCTCTCTCTCTCTCTCTCTCTCTCTTTCTCTTTCTCTTTCTCCATCTCTTGCCCCCTCTCTTTCCCTTTCCCTCTTCACCTTCCTCTCTTGCCCCCTCTCTTTCTGTTATAATTACACCTACATGTATTATATTTAATTTATTTCTTTAAAAAAAAGATGAGGATATAAATTTATTTATGCCTGCACACTTCAATGTTAATCTATTTAATTTGTTGCTTTTGTATTTTCTCTTTTGGTTTCTTAGTAACTTTATTCATTTCTGTTGTTAGTGGTTTTATGAAACGGTGGTTAGTGGAACAATGTGTGTGGACTAAGAAGTTTTTATTTTTTTCCTGATATGCTCCAATTTCTACCTGTTATTAGTGTTGCATGATTGTAGCATATTACTGTGGTGTTTATAATTACGTTTGCAATTCTGTCAACAGCACAAAAAACAGATGCGGGACAATGCAATTGAATAAGGGATGTTGGCAGAACTAGTTTTTATGAACCAATTTTTAGTACACCTTGTTGATGATCTATTTGGAGTCGAAAGTGATTAAATGTTATTTATTCACAGATTCCATCTCACTTTGTATTTTGTCGTTCTTTATGATGCAGTGACTGGTCTTTGTTTTGTGTGACAATGATGCTGTTGGGTGTGATTGATGAATAAACCATGCTGAGTGAAATTAATGGAGGGAGTTTATGCCTTGGTATGGCAAAATCTCTTGTTATTTGACTCTGTCCTTTTATTCATTTTGTTATTCCATTATTTAATCCACTTTGAACTTCTTTTTGTCTTCTTCATACTATACTTATCAGTTTCTTAGTACTTGATAGTTTACCTAATTACTAAGAAAAGTATCTGCTGGTAGATTTTAAATAACAGAGATATAATATTCCATATGTCTACCACAGACTTGAAATGAAGATGCGGAAAGAGAGAGGGGGGAGGGAGGGAGAGACGGAGAGAGAGAGAGAGAGAGAGAGAGAGAGAGAGAGAAGGGGGGCTGTGGATCAGAATCGGGATGGGGAAAAAATTATGACATATTTTTGAAATTTAATTTTAATCTTCAAATAGAGGAAAACACTAGCTCTTTTGTTTTAAACCTGTATGTCCACTGCTCTACCGCTGCCCAACATTGCCTTCACAGATGAACTTTTAGATCATTGTAATATATTGGAGCATCCAGTTCAGAGGGGCATTTTAGCTACTTCTAGATGCTTTGTCCCAATTATGTTACCGAGTATTCAGTATATGTCTAACATAATTTTTTTTGTGTGGAAAGGCTGGGAGAGAGAGAGAGAAAGAGAGAACTTCAGGATTCATAAGAAGAAAAAAAGTAATTGAAATAAAAGAATACCCTGAACATCTTCTATTTGCAGTTTCTTTGAAGAGTAGATCAACAACCATCTGGTATTTTAATGAAGAAACTTGTGAAGATTTTGAGTCGTTAATTTATTTTTTCCACTTGGGCAGAATTTCCCTCCTGAACTAAAACATGTCTATGTGACCTGTTCACTAACATATTCAAATTTGAATACATTAGTTGTTGCTATGTCTGGCAAAGCTCGGGCAAGTTTTCAGGTTGTCAGGGAAACCCTTTGTTTATATATGCTAGTAAACTGGCCTTCCTCGAATATAAATACAATTAAGTGGGCGGGTCCAGTGCGAATATTATTATTACGCAATCATTTTCAGATACGGCCAGATGCAGAGTGAGGGTCAACATCCGGCGCAAGATGGATCCCCTTTCGTGGACTTGGCTCATTTTCATCGTGTCATTTGTATTTGTGTTACTTTCTTACTCTCCAGAGGTATACAATTGTTTGCCACATCTTATAAAAGATGTCGTCGTCTATGGAAAGCTCCTAGACCCGAGGAAACGAACCGGTATTCAGCAGTATTTACTGGTGCCAAAGAGGTTTGTTTGTGTACAAATGTCTATGAAGAATTTTGATAACGGTCCCGCACGTTATAATTCAAGTTGTAAAATAATAGCCGCGATTGAATATCAATGAGCTGAGCTGAGTCTATTGACTTATTAAATTTAATGCTATGTTTTTCAGTTCAACAGCTTTTTTTCATAATTATCAATAATTAATGTTCTATCTTGGTCCTTGAATGTTGCTTTACTGTCAGAAGGACTAATGGTCCACCTGCACACCCCAATCAGGCCGAGTAGACCTATTCGGAATCGGAGTAGAGTCTAAACGGCATCTGCAAGAATCTAAGTTCAGTATTGAAGGAGACAGATTATCTTGAAGAAGAAAGAAGAAGAAAGAAGAAGAAGAGTTTAGACTTTAGTAAGCAAACCTGCTTTAATTTATTTTTGATCATACTTTCATAGACCAAAAGCTTCAGTCTGAGCTGTGAGTCTGATATCGACGGTTGTGTTCCGCTGAGATTGCATCTGGCTCCTCTGACCGCCTCTAGAATCTATACATAGACTGAAGAACGTCCTTTTGGGACTGTACTGGAGGAATAGTTTGGTTCGGCTGCACTGCAATGAATGAGATATGCAACAAGTTTTTCACTCTTTTATCTACGTCTTCATATATCCACTTTGGCGGCAATATGACACTGAATATTATTTAAGATAAAAAATAACACAGAAATATCTACTCCAACTTAGAGATAAGTTCAACTTAAGATCTTTGTGAACCACCCCCCCCCCCCCCCCCCCCCCCCCCCCGGTCCTCTAAAATCTTCAAAAATATAATTTTTTGTGTAATGCAAAGTTGATAGTAAATTGCACTCAATTCTCTTTGGATCCTTCAAACTTTCCATCTATTTCTTTCTACAGATGGTTTGTCCACTTTTATATCCTTTCCTTCGTATGGAATGGCTTCATCTTGATGAATGTTGTTCAGTGTACTTTACAAGGTTCAGTCTTGCCTCTCTGGTTTTCTAAGATGATGTCCTACCTCACAAGTTATCCCGTATCTCCTCCATCAGGTAAGTGAATGCGATACCATTTATCGTATTTGTAACTTTTTTTTATACATGTACTTGACCAAAAATGGATTTTGTCATCTTCTTGATGCATATATTTGAATGGTATCAGACTCTTATTCCTACATTTAGGCTCATCAATATGCTATCAACAGAAGGCCAACATACAAATAATTAAGTTTCCTTAGTTTGTTTTCAAAAACAATTTCAAAGATAGACAAGAATTGATCGTCCAATTATTAACAACAAGAATGAAAATCCCGCATTCTCACCAAACTTGTTAGAATATGAAAATAGTGACTAGCAATTATCTGTGCCTCTAAGCTAGTAAAAGTACATTAGGTGCATGGTGACGACAATCGTGATATTTTGGACCTCTCTTATGGGTGATTCTGTGCATGACATGTCTTTTTCTCCATATCATCCAAAAATGAAAAATCTCTCAATATACAACGAAAAATGGTGCTTTCTGGTATTACTACCATTAGTCGTAAACATATCAAGATATTTACTGTTCATGGATACATTATATGAATAAATTTCATATGCTGTAGTGGATACATTGTACAGGATCCCCATTTTGTACCTGTTTTCCTTCAGCCTTTGAAAAGTAGGTAGACGTACTGAATTTGAATTAATACCCAATGATAGCAATATATCATAGGTGTTCATCATTTTTTTCCTTCCTTCCTACTTCCTTTCCAAACTCAGTTGACCTTCTGACTGTCCTAATCGCCATGGCCGTAGTAGTGCTCCATGCCCACAGAAGAATCTATGAGTGTCTTGCTGTTAGTGTGTATTCAAACTCCAGTATTCATGTCACTCACTACATCACTGGTATCTTCTTTTACTCATTCGTTGGCATCAGCATCATGGCAGAGGGACCCAATCTCAGTTTAAAAGGTATGTGGACGATTTTTTTTTTGGGGGAAAAAAAACATCTTGACAATATTTTCTAGCATACAAGTCTTGCATACTATGTACTTATTACTTAGTGATACCAGAAAGCAAGATTAGTCAATAGTCATGTGTGATTTGGATATTAAATATTTTGTTGAAATAAACGGAAAGGGGGCTCTTCCAAAGTTACAAGTAGAGCATTATTCAAATATCATTAATTTGTGAAATAGTTGGTCCCTATGATACTGGAGTGATGATTAAACTTTTGATTTAGAATTCTTTTCGCACTAAGCTACCTTAGTTGTCTGTGTTTTTGTTGTACCACTTTTCTTCCTTCACTTTTGTTTGTTGACCCTCTCTGATGATATGTGCATTGTATGCTCTCAGTCCGCTCAGGATTGTATCGATTCAGTTGATTTATCTGTTTATATCTCTAGGTGAACCTATCCAACTAATGGATCTTGTGGAAGACTTACGCTGGCATCACATAGCAGGTTTATTGATGTTCGTTTGGGCCAGTTGGCATCATCATATAGCTCATGTCATCTTTGCCAATTTGAGAAAAACAAAGAAAGGTAAATCTTCACACAGTGGCAACCAGTCCTGCCCATAGTGTATTGAGAGATGAAGTTGCGACACGCACGCCCCTTGCACATACAATCTCTATGGGAGGGTACTATTTGGAGCCCCATGAATTGCCTTTGATCATGTACATGTGTGCATGTCCCAACTATCTTTCTCAATATGCTATGGTCCTACCTTAAGTTATCACAGTCAGGCGTTGTAAATGCTGAACATCAGCTGAAGAAGTGAATAATGCCCGTAGCTGACCATTCCCCTTCTACTGGGACAACTGATTAGATTTACATGCAAAAGAAAATGAAGAAGTCATACGAAATATCAAGAATACAAAAGTTATCAACCTCATCATTATCAGATGCAATATCAAATTTTTCTTTTAATTATTATTACTTAAACTGATGACTTCTAATCTGAACATAGCAGTGGAGAAATGAAAATGGAAAGGCAAGTTTAATGAGTATGAAATCGTCTCCAACATACATGGTTTGTTATTTTCTGATGCAGATGTGAGCCGTCATATGATCCCACAAGGAGATTGGTTTGACTACGTATCCTGCCCTCATTACCTAGCAGAAACGCTCATCTATACTTCTTTAGCGGTCATCCTCGGTGGTCATCATAGGACATGGTGGCTTGTCCTTAGTTTTGTGTTCTCCAATCAGACCGCTGCCTCGGTCAAGGTCCATAGATGGTACCAAGGAAAGTTTGAGGATTATCCTAAAGAGAGGAAGGCTTTCATGCCATTCGTCTTTTAACCTCATCTAAATGAAGTTCTCCATTTAACTCTGGGCGTATCCCTTGGACATGGTCATTTTGTGTTGCAGATGTTACAACGTATCATGGAATTATGAACATAATGGATTTATCCAAGGAAAAGTCAATTCTAAAATCAGACGCATTTAGATTGTTGATGTAGTCGGTAACTTACGGGACAAGAAAATTTGGACTTGCCCCTTTAATATTATACATTCAAACTGAATTATAAGGACTCTTCAAGTTTATTAGCAGACAAGTGATTCATAGGTTACATAAAATGTCAGGGTTTTAATTTAAGAGACATTGCATCAAGGGATAACAACATAGCCATGTTCATAAGCATGGAGTGTACATTTAGTCTTCGTAATAATACAGGCTTGAATGTGCTTTGATTATACTGCGTGCCAAATGGTAGTGTAGCTCAGAAGTTTGAGTATCTCTCAATTATCTGTATGTAGCTATGATAAAATTGTCATATGCTATGATTGAAAACGTTGTTTGAGATCTGTATAGTCATGACCAAATTAGTATTTTCTACTTCTAAATTAGAGAGCTTAGACAAAGAAAAGAAAAGAAATGTCACTGCCTAACCGTATGAGCTATTATTTATAATGGTAGGAATCTTGCATGTCATTAGGGTATACACACAAATGTTACTGAGGTGCTATTGGCAAGTCATATTTGCAAGTCATATTTTCCGTTTTTGAGAAAGATAATGATATGTTATGTCTCTGTGTTACAGTGCAATAGAACAATAGGGTTCAACATTTTGTAAAATTTTGTTAACTGAATTACAGACATGGACATAGTAAAGACACAGTCACAGCATTCATCTTTTAAAATCAGTTTTAATCCTAATGCATCTGCAAACAAAAAGCAGAAATTGAAAATATCTTTATATTCTGTTGTATAACCGTGTATCTGGCTTATGTGTCAATGTGGAATGACCGAATATCTTATGGTAGAGATATGTTCATATCATTTTTATTTTAATAAATATACCAAATTAGTTCAGAAATCGAGGATAGCATCTCAACTCAATATGATTTATTTTGTTTTGGACACATTTCCCAACGTGATGATCAAAAACAGCACTGGATTAATGGAAGTAAAATAAACATAGCTCTGTTAATTTAGTTACCTTGTCATACGTCCATAAATATTTAAATACTATTACCCTGATTATTGCCTCTACAAGGTATATGGGCATTTGAATTATATTCTCATTCTGGTACCCATTATCTTCACCTAGTTTGAGGGGTAAATGTAGATAATTGTGCCCAAAGTTGAAGGTGATGTCATAATTAAGTTGTAGAAACAAACAATGAGAGGGAAGGAGTGGGATTTGTGCAAGGTAAATGTCCATCTCGACCTTCCTAAAAAATATTTAAAAAACATTATTAATCTAATCGGACAGCAGAGAAATTATTATACCTGATCATAAGCTTTGAAGCTGTGGCCCTTGTCTTTTAAAGAGTTGTGATGAATTCACTAAAATTGGTTATACATTGTAAGTCCTCCCATCATCACCTTATACTCCTTTCTCGTATATGGGTAGTGACTGATATTAATTTTTACAAACTTGATATTTTGATCGATTGCAGCTCTTAATGATTTGAGGGGGGGGGGGCATGGCCCTGTTTCATAAAACTTGTTATCAATAACAAGTTACAATAAATGTTTGAGCTTCTGAAATCATAGCATTTGATTGGCTGAGAGCAAATTTGTAATAGAATTTTTTTATTTTTTTTTATCTTAGTGTGCTTCTAATGAATGGAATCGCTGTGTTGTTCTTACAACCTTTAAAAAGTTCAGATTGATTAGCAAAATGAGATTCTTTCCAATTTGAAATAAGCATATGATATATGATTAGTAAAATGATATTGATTAAAAATCCAAAAAAGAAAATAAGTAGTGGTAATGATACATTAATACAGAATCACAGATTTTGTGTGTGAGAGGTCACTTGGCACCTTGCTGTATGAAAGAGTGAGGGGACGAGGGAGGAAAGAGAAATGAAAGGAAAGAGAAAGGAAAGGAAAGACCGATAGAGGAGAAAGGGGAGGAAGAATCACAGATATTTGTGTGTGAGAGGTCGCTTGGCACCTCCCCGTATGAAAGAGTGAGGGGAGGAGGGAGGAAAGAAGAGGTCAAGGAAAGAGAAAGGAAAGGAAAGACAGATAGAGGTGAAAGAGGAGGAAGAGGAAGAATCGCAGATCTTGTGTTTGAAAGGTCACTTGGCACCTCCCCCGTCGCTTTGCTCTCAATCAGTTCATATCAACATCAGACTGTGCACCTTCTGACCTTTGACCCAGTACCCTCACCATGTAAAGAGAGAGATGTTGTATTTCTCGCTAAGGTAGAAGAGGCAGTCCAGAATGATGATCATGTCATGTATGTAGTCCTTGGGGATCCTCCACAGCACTTCTTCTTTTAGGGCTTGTGGTTCGGTCCAACCTGGGAAGAGTGACAGAAAGAGAGAGAGAGAGAGAGCGGATGAAAGAGAGAGAGGGAGAGGGGATGAGAGAGAGAGAGAGAGAGGGGGAGAGAGCAGGATGAAAGAAAGAGAGGAGGGGGATGAAAGAGAAAGTCAAGGAAAGAAAAAGAAAAACAGAGGGGGTGAAAGGGGAGGAAAGAGAGAGGAGGGAGATGTAGAGAGTGGAAGAAGAAAAGGATGGTAGAAAAAGTTAAGAATCAACGATGCATCAAATCATATTTTGAAAAAATAAAGAAAGGGTTAGTGAGAGGGGAAAAAATCTATTAGTAAACTTGAGAAAATTGTGGTACAAACAAGAGAGAAACAAGAGAGGGAAAGATTGTAAGGGAAAAATAGAGTTGGAAGAGAAAAAAAAGGAGTAAAAACTGGAAAATTTACGAGATGTTGAGAAACAAAAAAAGGAAGACAAATGCAACTTCGTCTCCTATATATGACTCCTCAGCCCTTCCTAATTATTACTCGAATTTTTCGTGACATATCACAATGAAAACAAAAAGCCTATAATTAAATGTCAACCGACGACTACGATCTTGACTTGCTAATCCCAAAATGTAATACACCAGTTTACAGTTGTATCAGTGCGCATGCGCAGACATGGGCGCCATTTTAAATGGCGAGTAAACAAAGCCAATGACCTAGAGGTCATTTGGTTTGTGCGTAAATTAAGATTGCGCCCATGCAAATTATGATGTGAGCGCACAGCGCAGTTAAGATTGCATGGGTGCAATCTTAATTTATACGCATATATAAAATACCATGACTTCTAGGTCATTGGCTTTGTTTACTCGCCAATTAAAATGGCGCCCACAACTGTAAACTGGTGTATTGGATCATCTTCCTATAGTAATTTCGTCGCCATGTTTAGATATTGCAATAGCAATATAGGCCAAAAACTTTTAATTTCAGAAATTGACCTGTGACCTTTGACCTACTTACCTTAAATCTAATGAGACAGTACATGTATGGTGATAATATCGCCTGGTTTGAGGCCAATACCTCCAATGGTTCTTAAGATATCGAGATAAAGATAAAAACCAGTATTTTCAAAAATTGACCTGTATGACCTTTAACCATTGACCTACTAACCCAAAATCTAATCAATCGTCTTCTTATAGTGATAAATAATAGTATGATCAACAATTTTGAGCTTCATTTCTCAAGCCGTTCTTGATATATTGTGAAAACGAGGCCTATACCTTAAATTGTATGAGTTGACCTCTGTGCATGACCTTTGACCTAGTTTCTCAAAAATATAATCAGGTTGTCTTCCTTTGATGATATATCATCAAGTTTGAAGTTCATTTCTCAAGTGGTTCTTGAGGTATCAAGATAAGGCTAGAAAGTGGGACGGACGGACAACCCGAAAACATATTGCCTCCGGCACCACCTTCGGTGGGCGGAGGCATACAAAAAAAGAGGGAGGAGGAAGAAAGCACGGAATGAAAAATGGATAATTGATAAGTATGATGATGATTAGGATAATGAAAAAGGCGATGCTAGCAATATTGAAAGATAGAGAAAGGGAGTCTGCCTATTCTGATGAGGCAGTTATTATGTGTTATAAAATGGCTCTAGTATTTTAAGCATCGTGATTATTTGTATACTCAGTGTCTTTACCTCTCTTTCTAGCCGCGCTCTTTGCCTTGGTGTTTGTAGGAAAAGTCCCGAATTTCTTGATAAGATGGGCAACGAGTCCTGGATGAAAGTCACGATCCCATCCACACATATGCAAATCACCTTCGATCTCGTCTAACTGTCTGCCGAGCATGGGTCGCTCATGGTTGTCATAGTGACTTTGAATCATCTTTTCCATGTTGGACAAAGTATAACCTTGATTGAGATGGAAAAGATCAACGTGATGGGAGGTAAACGGTTGAAAAGATGGTTCAGGCATATATGAATATTTTACTCGAAGATATCTTCTACAGTATCTCTAAATTGTGTTGATGCACGAGGACAAAACTTTTTAAGATGGAATATCATTAGGAAATACAAAATGAATCACTTTCGAACATATTTGGGAAAAGTGAAAGTTGTGAAATATATATAATGGCTTAAATAAGTTATAGTAAGAAACCAGACCAAATTGGGCGCATTGCTTCGACTATCAAAGTTGATTTATTTACCGGTCAATTGCTTTGATCCTCCTCGGAACACTCTTGAGAGCACTACTCGTTCTAGCTGGAAAGCGATCTCGCCGAAGATGATGGTGTCGGGGCTAGCCATGAAGACAGATCTCGGTGATGTCGTCTGCGTATCTGAGAACCGTTTTCTCTCTGTCATGAAAATCCATAGCCCAAATATAGATAACTACATGTATGTCTTATAATCGTCAATAGGCCTATATAATGTACATTCCCTGTTTAGAACTCCGGACATAAAGACCCAAGATGGGCATGTAACTGCAAATCCATTGGAAAGCAATTTATTATAAAAATACAATTAATATAATTCATGTTACATTCATTATTTGTTTTAAAAAACACATTATGCAGATATAAAAGATTTCTTGATGTTGAAGATCTGCTCGATCGGTTCTCTTGTACATCCGAGGATGGTAGATTTGTTTCCAATAAATCTAAACTCTCTTTCGTTAAAAGTAATCTTATACCCTATCAAACAATAATGCCTGTTTTCACAAAATCCATTTGAGATTGTATGAAATTAAAGTAAGCCTAGACAGGCGCGCCGGAAGCAGTTTGAGATTGGGGGGGGGGGGGCAAACATTCCAGGGGGCTCACCTTCCAGGGGCAGTGACGTTATGAGAAAAAACGTTCGGAAGGGGGGGGGGGAGACGAAAAATCTGCATCACCACCAGTCTAACACGTTACTTGCAGGTCCCGCGGAACGTTTTTCAAAGTGGAGTATTAACGATCAGGTAGAGCGTAAATTGGCGTGGGGTCCAGGGCATGAGCCTCGGCAGGGGGTCAAGGGGCTGAGCACCGGAAGCTCAGGGGTTTTAGGTATTTAATTACGGTCAGATGAGCATCCAGGGGCCCTCTTTAAGGCCATTGACGTGTTCCAGGGGGCAGAGCCCCCCAAGGCTCAGGGGTTTTAGGTATTTAATTACGGTCAAATGAGCACCCAGGGGCCCGCCTTAGGGCCCTTGGTGGGGTCCAGGCGGCAGAGCCCCTGGAAGCTCAGGGGTTTTAGGTATTTAATTACGGTCAGATGACCATCCAGGGGCCCTCTTTAAGGCCATTGACGTGTGCCAGGGGGCAGAGCCCCTGGAAGCTCAGGGGTTTTAGGTATTTAATTACGGTCAGATGAGCATCCAGGGGCCCTCTTTAAGGCCATTGACGTGTGCCAGGGGCAGAGCCCCCGGAAGCTCAGGGGTTTTAGGTATTTAATGACGGTCAGATGAGCATTCAGGAGGCGGAGCCCCCGGAAGCTCAGGGGTTTTAGGTATTTAATTACGGTCAGATGAGCATCCGGGGACCGCCTTAGGGCCCTCGGTGGGGTACGAGGGCGGAGCCCCCATGAGCTCTGGGGTTTTAGGCATTTAATTACGGTCAGATGAGCATGTTTTATACCTTATTTGTGACATTGGCAGGTCACTTATTTTTTCTCTCCGTCTTTCTTTCTTTTTCTCTTTAACATACTTTTTCAAAAAGTGAGAGGAGGAGGAGGGGGGGGGGGGGGCTCGAGCCCAGCCACTTTGCAGACCATGACATAAAGCCTTCTAAATAAGCGTATTTTTCGTCCGACTGTAATTTGGGAATTTCTTATTTGCCAACAAACGCATAAAAAGGTGTGACTTACAAAAAAAATGGAGAAAAAATACCGTAAAATCATGTCATAACAGCAACATTTGTAAATCACTGGTATCGAATAAGAAATACACTCCCCCCCCCCCCCCATCATTACGCCAGCGTTCAGGGGCTCATGTCTTCTCACCCCTATAACAAAAAAAAACAGACACGTTTTCCCATTCTCGCACAATATGTCAACGATATGCGCGTATCGCTATTATACAGACCTCCATTGATCAATACCGTATAGGTGGCATGCGCAATGTTTAAGAAATTAAATTCCTGTGAACTTTCCTTTCTTTGAATGGAATTATTATGTGATTTAATTCAGGTTTTTATTATTGTTATGTTCTTTTGGGTTAAAAATACAAACCATGTTTACTCCTTTACTGCTTCTTTTTTGTTGTTGGAGGGGGGGGGGCGTTTTTGGGGGGCAAAAATGCGTTTTGCCCCCCCCCCCCCCCCCCCCCCTCCACCTCCGGCGCCTATGAGCCTAGATCAATATCCCTTTCAAGTTTTGGCGAATGTGACTCTGTTTGGAGGGAAAGCTCTGTGCTGTCACTCTCATCAATTTTCTTACCCTGACTCTTTGCCACATCTGCTAATCCTGATCCCAGTCCGCTTTCAAGTTCGCTCAGGTGACCCTCACTTACGGCAACTGATCTCAAATTACCATCAAATCCAGTTGAACAGTCACATTTCAAACAAGCCGGCAGGGAATGACTGAGCTTGTCGAGGTTTTCAGCAAGTCTGTCTTTGCCATCCTTTTCGAGGTTCACCATCTCGTTTTCCATCGCATTCCGCCAATCGTCAAACCGTCTCACGGCGCTGCGCCGAATCTTTGTAATCTTCACCTCGTCATCAAGATTCTGCTTGTAAATATCTCGAAGTTCGTTTTCAAGTATCTCGATTGTTGGCTCATTGTTTGAGATGTCAGACGCGATACTGAAAGAACCCTGCTGCCTCTGTGATTTCGACTGGAGTGGAGACTTTGGCGCTGATGCCAATCCCAGTGAAGTGTTCGTCACCCCATCATATCTTGACCTTTTGCTTCGACTTTCTCCTACAAAAGATGCATGATCATTTTGGTAATTCGTCTTGTAGTCAAAATTCTTGGCATGTTCATGGTTACGAAATCCTTTTTCTTTGCTACCGAATAATCTATTTACATTTACAGACGGACGAAATGAGGTTTCTTCGTCTGCATCCAATGGCAAGTCACGTTTAGCCGAATTATTTTCACTCACACTCTTTGATCTTGTCCATCCATTCTTGCTGATATTATGTTTGTATCCTTTTCGTGATGAAGTTGGTTTCTTCGACGGACTGCCACGTTGTTGAGTACGGGAATCAGATTTATCATTTAATGTTAGGCGCCCAAATGAGCGTTCGTTTCGAGAATCAACGAAACCGTCATCATCTGCCGGCGATAAACTCTTTAGTTGATACGCTAATTGTCTCACTGCGGAGCCCGGCGTCTTCCCAGGGGTGAAGAGATTAAGTGGGTCACAATTATTGTGGGGGCTAGGATCAACGGTGGGGGCGATGACGAAACCGTCATCATCTGCAGGTGATAAACTCTTGAGTTGATACGCTAATTGTGTCACTGCGGAGCCCGGCGTCTTTCCAGGGGTGAAGAGATTAAGTGGGTCACAATTATTGTGGGGGCTAGGATCATCTGCAGGTGATAAACTCTTGAGTTGATACGCTAATTGTCTCACTGAGGAGCCTGGCGTCTTCCCAGGGGTGAAGAGATTAAGTGGGTCACAATCGTAGGGGCTAGGATCATCTGCAGGTGATAAACTCTTGAGTTGATACGCTAATTGTCTCACTGAGGAGCCTGGCGTCTTACCAGGGGTGAAGAGATTAAGTGGGTCACAATCGTAGGGGCGAGGTGCTGATGACACCGGAACACCACGACTCCTTGGTGCGTTCTCATTCATCTCATCTGCAAATATAACTCTCTTCTGTGGAGTCTTTGCTGGTGTGGAAGTCACAGGTCGTGAATGAACATTGCTAGTGGCGTTGCCAGCTGCAAAACCTTGCATATCCGGACTGGCAGCTAGTCGTGTCTCCTCCAGTAATGACTCGACTTTAGCCTCAAGACAGTCGTTCTTATTCACGTTCCTTTTAAACTTGCTGTTGGTATTTTGCCTTTTCGGCGTTGACGTCACGGGTGTGGACCTCATCTGGGCGTGGTCAAGCTTTGCATTCTGTCTTCTCAGCCAGTTGCTTTTTATAATATCTGAGCTCTCCGTCATGGCCGATTCCCCGGGACGAGGTACAAAGTCAACATGCCGATAGGAAATAGGTCTAGGAGCACACCATGGGTTAGACACTGGCAAGATTTTCTCTTGGTGTGGGTCGAACGGGCTTTTGTCTGGTGATGACGTGATTCCTCCAAAATGTTTAGGCTCGCGGTAAGAGCTTTTCACTCGGGAATGATCATCCATGTTGTTAGGGCTTCCACTAGATCTAAGCCTTGTCTCATTAAATCTTTGACCCAAACCAGCATCTGAAGCAGCTTGCTTTTTAGAAGATCTGTCAATACGAGCATTGTCTGGTTTTGTGTTGAAAGAAGAATGTCTAATTTCGTGAGATTTATTCATTGTTGAACCTCTATAAACCATGGGAACATCATCCTGAACCTTTGATCTGCGTTGTGATTCCTTTGAAATCGGTTCTTGTTTCACAGACATCAGGGCCGTTGGAGATTCGGAAACTCTTTCATGACCGTGAGGATGACCGTCCACTTTTGACTTCCCTCCAGTATCCTCCATCCACTGAAGAAAGCCTGAGATCATCGCATTTTGCTTCAGCGTAGCATTCTGCTCCAATAGACTCATCTTGTTAGTCAGCATTTTATTTTCACGAGCCAATGCTGAAAGTTGTCCTCTCATTTGCCTCATCGTCTGTCCTTCGTCTTTCGCTTTCGACATCGTTTTTTCTGTTTCTGTCAAACTATAGCTTTCCTACACACACTAAGGTATGACCTCACACTTCTCCGTAGAAAAGGCAGACAAGAAGCGAGATATATTGTATGTTCACCCTTTTCAGCAATACGATGATATTTAAAAGAAAACAAACACATTAATCAGAAAGAAAACTGACAGAAAGGGAGCAGTGGGTGAACTTTGGCTTAATTCCTCACACTACCCAGGGCTTGTAATAAACTCACATATCCCTGCACTACCTGTGCGCGACGTTGCTAACGTGTCGTTATGCGCAACGCGTGCTTTTGCATCTAGCGCGCAAATGACTTTTACGTAAAAAAGTAAGACTTTTCATTGTGACGTTTTCAATCACATTACAATATAGTCTTAATCATAATCTTAATCATCATTTCACATCTGCTCCATCGTTCTCTTGTTTGGGTATTCCTCCATGTGTTCCAAATGTCGCGCTAACTTTCATTTTGCATCCCCCTCCTTCCCGAGATATCGGCAATAAAATTTCGTGATCATAATCGTGAATGATTGTTATTAACTTATTAATTAGCCCCCTCAGTCACTCACAGGAGGGTTGGTATAAATACTGTGTCTTTTTATCTATCTTTTTTAGTGAATCAATACGGTATCTCTTTCATAATGAAGGTGGTCCTCTTGCCCTCGCTATTATGATAAGGGATGTTGCTGATGCCATGACTCATGCGATCATCATTGTTAGTATTGGTATTAATGAATGCATGGTTGAAATCACCCAATCGTGATTAAGAATTGTGCTTTGCATGAGAATTAATCACTAATGTACTGTCATTATAAACTTAGCTCTAATTAAAATATTGCACGTCACTATGAAGTAATTTTGTTGGTTTTAATGTCATTATCATGACATTATCATCATCATCATCGTCATCAATATCATCTTCAGGGTTGTTAGACCGGTCAATATTAGCAACAATATCAATTTGATAAATCCGTTATGACCAAAAATATCTTCCTCATTAATCACAATGTTTTTCATGTCATTACATATCGGCAGCCTTTATCTTAACCATGATCAACATATTAAATCGCCATTGTTCTCAGCAGGAGAGCTCTGTTTTGTATAATGTCAAAACACTCCATTTTCGTTTTATTTGGTGTCCATTAGTTCCCATTCACTCTGTTTTGGGAGTAAACATCTATACTCGCGCCTGCATTAAAAAAAAAAAAAAAATCTCTCTCTTGAATTTTTTGTCTCACTTCTAATTCTCTGTCATTTTATTTATTTTGTTAATTACAATTACAAACACTTCTCTCACTTCCAACTTTCTGCGAGTTCCCCTCTGCTTGAACAATGTCTACATATCATTTCATATCGTTTTTTCATTGAATACACATCATTATTGCCCCCCCCCCTCTCTCTCTCTCACCTCTACCTCTCAGTCTCATATGCATCACTCTTCCTTCTCTGGATTAAACAAAATATTCTCTGTCAGTAGTTCCATCTTTTGTAATCCACTCTTCCTGCATTATTAATTATACTATATTCCTTTTCTTTACAGGAAGGCATGAAATAAAATGTTGAAATGCAGAAGTTCATACTTGTTAATATCTTTTATTTACAATATACAATACAATATATCTAATTAGGACTTTGTTTTCAAAATGATATCAGTTGATCAAATATTGCACTTCAATATCCCAACAATATAATGTATCTATTCAGACCTGGGACCCGTTTCACAAAGCCTTTTTTCAATGACAAATATCAGTGACAAATCTGCTGATAACCAATCAGAAGCAAGGATATCAGTAGCTTATAACCAAAACTGTGATTTGTCACTGATGACAAATTTTGTGAAACACCCCCCAGTTTCATGTTTTGAGTCTTGTGATGGGTCTAGTTTATAATAAATGCATATTTGTACAATATTCCTCTGTTTGGAGCCAGAAGGGTGTTAACTCATATAATTTTACACAGAGTGAATGCCCTTCTAGCTTCATATTTCCTACATTTCCTTGAATTTCCTTATGTTGTGACTAACACAAGGGAAGTCACACACATACATTCATTGATCCAAAATTAGCTCCTTGCTTGAATTTGTCAAAGATACAATTCCAGGGTTAAAATTAGCAATGCACATGGGCAGTGTTTCTCGAAACCGTCATAACTACAAGTTCACCGACATCCCATTGAAACGTGTGTTAAACTTAATACACACGTTTCAATGGGATGTCGGTGAACTTGTAGTTATGACGGTTTCGAGAAACGCAGCCCTGGTGTAACAAAATGACCGCAATCACTTTTTATTAGAGTATGTTTCGTTTCAGCAAGTTTGTAAAAGACACGAGGGGCTATAAGGGTGGGCATACATATCAATAAACAAGGGAGATACTTTAGAAATAATCCTTTGGTTCTGACAATACCCTGAAGAATAAAAATACAGTTTACATCTTTTTAGGGCGTATATTCAGTAGTACACTAATCATGCAAATCATATTCCTTGTATTCCATGTGTTTACAGTGTATTCATAAACCACGGTAGTTGTAAATGTATTAGGGAATTCATATCAATTAATGAAAATTATCAAATTACGATTTCTAGCCCAATGCTTTGAGTATGATCCCATAAATTCGTTCTATAACTGCAGCAGAGTACATAATTCCCTAAAGATGTTTTAATAAGTGTTCCATTTAGGGAATGTATCACATAATATAAATGCAAGCATTCATTCAAATATCTTTTTAAATGTTTTATTTTTGTAATAAGCCATTTTAAAATATAAATTATTAACCGTATCAGACATCTGAGCAGGGTAATTTTTAAATGTTATTGCCCTCAAGGTTTGATGGATAAGTCAACAAAATTACAATAAGTTAGTCCGCTCAGAAAAGTCAATGGGATTTTGTGTGTAATTTGGCGGGCAATATAGGTTATACAGAAAACCAATGGACAAATATTTTAGCCCGCTCAGAAGAGTCAATGGGATTTGTGTGTAATTTGGCGGATGATATAGGTTATACAGAAAACCAATGGACAAATATTTTAGCCCGCTCAGAAAAGTCAATGGCAAAATGCGTGTTAAACTAGTGCGCAATAATGTAGATCCAACATCCGGGTATTTAGTAACTTTCATCAAAATTGTTGACACGCCAAATTCCCGCTGAGCTAGCTAGCTCGCGATATCAGCGGTACTACATTGGTTTTGTACGTAGACTAGCAAACGATCGCGGGCTAGCTGCCGCAGACTACAGGCGCGCAGCATTTTGTCAACAAGTATTTCGCAATCCCAAACATGGCTGCCTCCAGCTCATCGACGAAACCAAAGCGTTTCGCTAGTTTTGACGAAGAAGAATTCTCTAAAATTCTTGGGAATAAAGACGCAGACAACACTAAAAGGTCAACGAAGCAAGGGATCAACATTTTGAATGAGTATTTATCTGAAAAAAACATTGATATTGATCTCGAGACGGTGGACACAACTACACTCGCTGCCATCCTAAGTAAATTTTACGTCAAATTGAGAAAATCGGATGGATCGCATTACAAAACATCATCGATGAATGCCCTGAAAGCTGGCATAAACAGGCATCTTAAATCTGTGCGTTCAGATATAATCGACATAGCAAGGGATCGTAAATTCACCAAAGCTAACATCGCATTCAAAGCAGCATTGGTGGAGTTAAAAAAGCTTGGGAAAGGTGACATTGTACATCATGATGAAATAGAGCATGAAGATATTATAAAACTGTATAACTATTTCAACCAGCAAACACGTACACCTGCAGGACTCTGTGAAAAAGTGTGGTTTGAATTAAGTCTCTATTTCTGTCGTAGGGGGAGAGAGAACCTACGAACCATGACAAAGGATCATTTCCAAGCAAAAGTAGATGCCAGTCAACGTGAGTATGTTACTCAAAATATTGATGAGCTAACTAAAAAAACAAGAGGATAATCAAAGTTCTAGAGTGGATGGTGCGCGCATGTACGCTACTCCTGGTGATCCAAATTGTCCAGTTGCTTCGTTTAAGACATATTTGTCTAAATTAAATGATGAGTGTGACTGTCTGTTTCAAACGCCCAAGCAAACCCGTCCCACGGGGCCAGGCCCATGGTACACCAAAACACCGATGGGGAAGAACACACTCGGTAATATGATGAAAAGCCTATCTCACAGAGCAAAACTGTCGAAGAATTATACCAATCATTGTATAAGAACAACAAGCATCAGGATCCTCGACAAGGAAGGCTTCAATGATAGAGAAATTTGTCAAGTTAGTGGCCACAATAACCAGTCGAGTTTCGCTAGCTACACTGGCCGTGTGTCTTCAAATCAGAAGATGAGCATGTCCAACGCATTTTCTCGCGCCATTGGAGTACATGTAGCTCACCCTGTAGTACCGTCTCTGAATAGGCCTACAGCATCACACACAATTCCAGGTGACAACCCTGTTATTCAGGATTCAGGTCAGCCAAGCATGATCCAGCACACAGTGAGTGACATTGAGGACAATAGTGCAGATGTAAACTTTGATGACATGGTGCATGATGTACCAATTGCAAGCTCGCAGCTATCAGTACTTTCTGTTCACTCAGAAGAAGTCACCCAAGAGGTAAATGTAGTGAATGAAGAAACAGAAGTCACCGGAGAAGTAAACGCAGTGAATGATATTCTGCTACCATTGGCTACAAACAGAGCTCCAAATACCTCTGCCGCTGAGACCATCACGAACAGGAGAAGCACTACAAACAGGAGCAGCACTACAAATACAAGTCACAGAATGCAAGTTCAACAGAGTCCTTTTATGATGAAAAATTGTAATGTGACCATCAACTACTATAACTAGACCCAACAAAATTGGTAAGTTTTACTCTCAGTTTTCCTTTTTATCTAATGATTTTCTGAATTTCTTCCTCTGTACTAGGCCCTAGCTTTAGTCAAACTGGATGCACAGTGCTGGTTTGACGACGTTTTTGTAACTGCCGAGTAAGATATCCACACACACAAAAAAAAAAATTATAAAAAAAAAAAAAAAATTATTAGGGTCTATTAAAAATAAAAATAAAATTATTAAAAAAAAATTATTATAAAAAATTATTAAAAAAAAAAAAAAAAATCAAAAGTTGCTTATTTGCTCTAGATATCTGATTTGGTTAATAATAGTAATATTGACTGCCTAATTCAGGGCAATACGACTTGTCATATATCGCCCTCACCTTCGGTTCGGGCGATATATGTCGTATTGCCCTGAAGGCAGTCAATATTACTTAAATAACACATAATTGCATTCATGCTGTCCATACCAATGGACATGCATCAATATGAATCCTGTCTATGCCTCGTCTCATAATGTACATTATTATATGTATTTTACCATTTCGGGCAAACAAGGTTAAATACATGTATACTACATTTATTGAGTTACAGTGGAGCATAATTATGAACGCAAAAAGTCTCATTATTAGTGGTCCTACTTCTTTATATTCTTTTGAACCTTTTCAGTACACGTATGACAAAATAATATCATTGGTAGCCATGGTTCCACTGTATCTTCCCATAGACAAGAAACCAGTGGACCTAAATGCTCTTAATGCCTGTCCCAAGGTCTTGGTAATTGAGGTTTAACACCTTACCAAAGGGTATATCAACAGCGTTTTGAACCAGGGATTTCCAGTAAACAATACTACTTCTTGACCACCAGAGCCTTCCCTTTTTCATTTCTCCTTTCAACACAATTACTACAGACATTCTGGATGTAAAAATGCAAACCAATTGGAGGCAGTTTGATTCCCATAAAACATACAGTCTGGTATTAAATCAAAACCATCTTAAGCTCAGTATGCAACATGAGGTATGAATCAGAGCATACACTATTCCTTCAAATTCTTTTCACAACATAGATGTGCAGTATATGACGTCATTACATTCCGAAAGAAAGGGGAATAAACTGAAAACGTTAAGATTGCAGAAGCCTTTCCTAGGAGGGGTAATATATAAATACTCTTTATACAACACTTTATACAGAGTACTATGACATCATCATGATAACAATGATGATAACTCAGCTAGTAAGGAATCTCTTGGCAAGTTGTTGTATCCTCTTTTCAAGGGCTGGTGACTTGATTGGACTGCTTGGCTCATAGAATGGATTCATGGAATACTGGGAGGAGAGACAACAAAAATACAATCATAAGTATATGATTATGATTATATGTATGTATATGTATATGATTATGATTATATGATTTCATAACTAGGGAAGTATGTATATCAACAAGGATCAAGAAGGAAAAAAACAGTTACTGCACAAATATTTTCATAAACAAATTCATATTATTTTATTGAAATCTGAATCCTGACATAAGATTATCGTCAAATTAAACAATCAAACAAAACAAAATAAAATTGATATATGGTGAATAGGAACAAAAACCTCAAACTATCAAGAGCTACATTTAGTTGTCAACATCCGAAAAGCAATGGTTGTCTTGCATAACAGATACATGTGTTACTTTATATCTAATAAATGCACTTTACATAAATCATATAAAAACTTGGGCCGTATTCTATAACAATTTATACCCGACACTGGGCTTATGCTTCTGTTCAAATCAGGTTCAACATAGGAAATAAATCTGAGGTCTACAAATGATCTTAGATCCATGGTCGCATTTTAACTAAATTAGTAGATTACAGATGAAAGAATTTCTATGAGAACAAGAAAATAACAAGTACATGCTCCTTTAAAAATAGATTAGTTATTCAAAGCTAGTTAATAAGGGATCAATTGGAAAGAGCATAAATGAGAGGTTGATAAACTTTGGAGATACCTGTATTTAGAACTCACCTTGATGAATATTTCATATACTTCTGAGAAAAAGTTCTTGATCCCGTCTTCATTCTTGATGTCATGGAGTACAAGAAATCTCATCCGTAAATAACAAATCAGGTCAAGGAATGGTAATGCTTAGTACATAATTTTACCTTTTAATTTCTAGTATCATTACTCAGTCACCAATGATCACAAACTACATGCTAGATTTATATATATTGTATACATCTATGCTTGATAACAATTTCAAGTTGTATTAACAATTTCTTTTATCATATGTACCAGGCAACTGAGTTAACTTGTATTAATTGTTTAACCTGGTACAGAAAAAAGGGGGAGTAAAATGCACCTGCATATGGTGCTTGATCATAATAGGTCTTGCTTTTTGTATGAATACACAATTATGAATTGAAATAACAGACAATTGAAAGGGAATTCTCTTGTGTAAGTTAGAACTTAGAATTAGATGAGAGATGCTTTTGACTATCATATGAAAACAATTTACTGCTACCCATTTACTCTTAGCTTGCATGGATCATATAAAGTGGTTCCTACCCCATGAACACACAATACAGGCCACATATCTAGCATCTGTTGCCTCACTCTCTACATTGTCATCATTTTCTGACATCATACAAAATGTATACTGCCTCATTACTACATCATTAACCCTTGCAAAATATTCATTAACCAAATCAGAAGGATGTTGGGAACAAAGAAATGAAAGAATAAAAAATTTTGATTTTTTTAGAAAGGATATTTCCCGCTGTGACGAATGCTGAAACAAACCACTCGTTGAACTTGTCAACGGTCTTGAGATACCTGCATGAATGAAGGACAAAAAGAAGAGTTAATTTTACATTTATAAAATTGTTATAATTACAATATTGTACACTTACCTCAGTGCATTTAAGGTTGATATGAACTTGTTTCCACAGATACACTACCAGAATATTGTTACCGACACAGTGAAACATTTCTTACTTATGTATCTGATTGTGAGATGGGCAAATAATGGAAATAAATACATCATTGTTGACCTCAAATGCTTACTTTACCAATCAGATCTAGAAATATAAGGATAATGTTACACCTGTTAAAACTGCATAATAAAACAAAATCGTATGCTTGCTTTAACAAAAATCCTTCTCTGTTCAATAGAATAATATGTATTGAAATGAAATGAACCATCTTTTAACAAAACTACAGATGTTTTTCTTCTACATAATTTTCCGAGGATATGGTGTTGTTTTCTGCAATTTTCAGGCGTAAACTGAGCTCTGAGTCTCTGACATATATTCATGATAAGATATTCTTTAAAGCCTAACTGAAGACCACCAAAACAAGATACTCATCAAGTGAGATGGGAACATTACGTACATATTTGGTGTCGTCCACATGTGTTCATCTACCATATCCAATGCTGCATGAGCTATGAATTGATTCAGGTGTCTATGATCATCTTTCTGTTATGTAAATGAAGAAACAAATGCAAGGTTAAAGGTAAAGACCAGTATTGGAAACGCCCCAATTTCAAAATGAAATGGAAGCTCTTATTACCAATCATGTGAAAGAATATGTTTTGAATAATACATGATGATAAAAATGTTGACGGGAAACCGCCTACTAATTGATATATTTGGTAAATTAGTGTATCTCTTGCCTGTTGAGAGATACAAATGCACGTGTCGCGCACGTGTGTGTAGTCCCATATACATCTTTCTGTGTACAGTGATTCTAGCTTTATGAAGACTTGGCCAAATTTCTTATCATTTTGATGATTCCAGAACCGTGCAGTACATCTATGCTAGATGATCAACCTTTTCTGATCGATTTCACAATGTTTCTTTCACAATGCAATCGCATGACCATAACTGGTCTTTTAACTTTAGCTTTAAGAACTCCAGGTAACATTGAGCTTTTTAATGGTAATTTTGGTAATGATGGAAACTGAATTTTCACAGAATAAAACAAGTTATAAAAAAAGAAAGAGTACATAATGAATGACATCAGTATTTTTTTTCTTTTCTTGGGGGGGGGGGGGTAAATGATGTATTCATCTCTCGGATTATGGATCACACTTGGGGCATTCAACAAACAATCAATGGCAACATTTAATATTGGCGTCAATTTGTATTGTGTTCATCATAGTTACTTGCTTATTTAAATTGGAAAAATATCTGTCACTATGATTGACATTAAGGGGGTCTGGGAATACAATTAGTTTTAAATATAAGCTTGGGATTGAATTGCAAACCTTTTCTTTTACAAATAAGGGAAAAAAGCACTATGTAGCAATTACCTTTGCTTCAGCAGCTCTTGATTGGCTACTATGCTCAAGCTCAAACACTGGGTTGTCATGGTGACCAACTATAACAAAATAGTAATTTCCTGACATCTCTACCACTTTATACCAATGCCCACGATGCTTAATCTGGATGCTTAATCTGTCAGAGTCCAGTCTCTTATGTTTCTCTGGCTGAAGATATTGGAAGAAAAGACAGGAAATAAGAAATGATGAGATAAGAATTAGGTACAATTTTAAGGTTCGACTTCATCCCAATCCTAAATTCATCACAGAAGATTCTTTGTCCATCACTCTTTCATATACATAAAGTTAACGGTATAATGGGCGGCCGACACTTCGTGCCTAGATCTACTAATACTATGTAAAGCCTACTGCTAGTTTCCTGTTTTCCAAATTTTTCAATCGACGTTCCTTGTAAAAATGACACTGTTAGTTTTGACACTTTACAGTCCAGTGTTGTCTTTGTTCAGAGTTTCACTCAAATTTCGACGAGACAAGATTCAAGCATTAGAAAAATACGACAGCAAATTTGTCAATTTCAAATGAAATATATAATTAGCAGTGAATTAGGTACGCAGACATAGTCTATGCCCCCCATTATTTATACAAGATTTGAGTTTAGACTGCGCGAGATGCAATGCAACAGTGCGTGTCATTTTTACAACCAACAAGGACAGGCGGTGTTGTCATTTGCAGCCGTTACTACTAGGCGTTAGACCATGTAGACCTAGACTGTCAGGTATGTTGACAAATAGTCAGTTTTATTAAACTAAACAATGACCCATAGGCCATAGTCTATGGCCGAGCCATTCTTTAATAAAACTGACATTTGTCACCATTCCCCATACACATAGAGGCAGATGTAATCTCCAGAGACGCCAAGTTCAAAGATCAGCTATAGGTCTACGTGACATTTTCATGACGCGAGCGAGGGTATAGCGTTTAGGTTTTTTTTTAAATCATGCGTGAGAGCGTTTTCAGACCCTCGGAATGCGTGATGTCACGCATTATGCGTGACACTTGGTAGCTCTGAATCTCAGCGGAACAACCGTCCATATCAGAGACTGAAGCTTTCGGCCTTCATTTGCGTACACATCATTCTAGACCGAATTTTCCGTCTCTTTCGTTCGTTAGCCTCCGATTTGGGTAGGGTCGGCTCTCTCTTGAGAGAGAGCCGACCCTACCCAAATCAGAAAAATTCAGTCTAGGCGGACCCAAGCGAAAGCGCAGGCTCCGGATCAGCACTGCACCGAGTCGGGAGCCCGGTGGGGTCACTCAATGTGACTTCCGGGCCGCATGACCGTTACCACAAATGCATATAACCCCCTTTTGCGGTCAATTTCAAGGACATTTTGTGAAATTTAACCCCCTTTTTTACGTCAAAACAAGGACAAAATCGTACTTTGGAATACCCCTAATATAAGATTGTAAGGACACTTTCGCAAATTTACCCCTATTTTACCATATTTCAAGGACAAGACTCGGCTCCGAGAATTTTTCTTCCTGGTTTTCTCTTTTCCCTTCCCGGTTTTCTCTTTTCCCTTTTCCTGACCCCTATTTATCAATTTCGAGGACACCTGTGCACCCCTATTTTCTTTATTTCGAGGAATATTTTGTCCGCGGACATTGCTTGAAATTGACCCCTTTTTCCGCGATTTTGGTAACGGTCATGCGGTCCGGAAGTCACATTGAGTGACCCCACCGGGGTCGGGAGAGGCTAGCCATTTCTGCTCGTCCGAAATTCATATGGCTACCTAGGCTATGGCATGCCGAGACTACTGCGGTCGCGGTCTCCCTTGATCCCCATTGCATTTGTAACGCTGCGCTCGGCCTGAGCTTGTGGGACCGACTGGACTGGGAGCGCGGTGCTGGCACGACAAATGGTGGAAAATAAAATCACTGACGAAGCTACGTTAAATTTAATGGAACTTGAATAAATAATGAGATAACAAAGCATTGGATGTAGTATAAAAGTACTCTAGTAGTTCGCTAAACATATTTCTTACACAATTATTACCATTCAGAGTTGTCTGCTAAAAATAGTGCCACTGGTTTTCTATTGAATCCGGAAGTCATCCGTGTAAGAAAAGTAGTTACGGCTACATGCGCTAGCCAATGAGAATAGAAAATTAGACGCGCGCCAGTATGCCTTATCACTCCTTTGAACAAACTGTGACAAGTCACTTAATATCATGTAGCTCCAAATTTATGATAATTTGATTAAAAATTTGTATGGGATAGATGAAATACATGATGTTCATGTATATAAGATGTATGAAGTTAGCTTTATTGTTAATCTTGTGAGGGATATTTATTTTCAAAAGCTAGTATTTTTTCTCTGTTAATTTGCATACGAAATTGATAGGCGAACTGATACTAAAGTGCAGGCGCAATGTTTAGGTTTTCGATTTTTTTCCCCTAGACGAGTACAAAATGGCTGCCTAATCTAAACTGTGTGTAACTCAGTGAGAGTGCCCGTAAAGCTATACTTTGCAGCTCCTGAGACCATAACAGAGGCATTTCCAGCTGAGAAACACCTTCAGCTGTCAAGAAGGTATGTTTTACTTTCATTTTTTTTAATTTATGAATTTCGTTAAGGCTAGAATTTTGCATAACATGTAATTTAAAGTGGCTGGTTGTCATGGTGTTTGCAAGCGGTGACATAGCGCCATCTTGATAAAATTTGCAGACATGAAAGGTCAAACATGTCATTATGTTTTACGTTTTTTATCGCTTCTTGATGTGTGAAAATGCTTTAAACTTGTACCATTACAACCGTGATTAAATTGAGGTAGATTATTATTAGCGTTCCTGTCATATAATTGTCAAACCCAAATTATTCGTGCATAGTTTGAGAGTACAATTTAGAATCTGCTCCCTGGCAAATGCAAGGTGGATCACATCATCATATCGGGGAGTTCCTCTCGGGATACACTTTGCCGCGGCGCTATACACTAGCGGCGAGCGCGAGGCGCCGGGTCCGGGACTGAAGGCAAATTCGCATTTCCTTTATAGACTACTTACTTACTGGTTGATTAGCCCTCTTGTGGTATGAAAAGGTTCCCCAAAATTGAGCGGTATTTTAATATTTTTTTTTAGAGTTTGATAAAGATTATTTCATGTGCGCAAGCTAAAAAGTGTCCCATTGCATTGCATTGCTCTTTCATCTTTGCAGCCGTCAATTCACACACTGTGCGTGCAGCACAATCATCATGTCTCGATGCACACTGGCACCAGCAATATGCCACTAGATCTATTTGTGATAGCTCTGTTAAATAAATGGCTACGGTGATGTGACCATAGACTTAGTTCTCCTTTGACCTTAATTCACAGATGTTTTTCACCCTTCCATATCACAAAAATTGGAAAAATTGGTAGAGTAAAGGAGGGGGTGATTGACCGTTGACGGTTTTCGGCCGGTCCGTTGGATGCATGGTAAAATCCCTTTAAAATACATCGCATAGAAGTCTAATAACATATCACATAATCCCACACATACCATACGATGCCAGAGTCACTGAAGATACATTTGCAATGGAAAATATATCCTTAAATATCACATTTTAGTCCAAATTAAAAAAAAAAAATGTTTAGTAGGGTGTCTGATCGCGCACCCGATGTTATGTGCTAAAATACTTCCCATAGAGATTGCACACATCCCTATGCAGTCTACGTGCATTGCGCGACCATAAAAATTGGTCAATGTTTTTATGTAAAAATTTGAAATTCAAACCTTTAGGCCTCGTGATCCTGAAGGTGAAACTCAATAAATGAGGTATCATATGAAAGAGCAGGTTTTTCTCCATATTTCCCAATGGGGGGGGGGGGGGGGGGGGCACCCCCGAAATTCTAAAAATATCTTGGTCAAAACAGCGATTGAAATGTTGTTTGCATCCTAGCTCCAAAACTTGCCACTTTCCTGTACATTTTCCCTGACAGTCCGGCTATTTCTCAAGATGGCCGCTGACATTTTTTTTTTTTTTTTTTTCTTTCTTTAAATCAGAAATAGATCCATTTTAGCAGTGTTTTTCATGTGTTTTTTTCTTTAAAAAAAAATTTTCGAAAAAAAAAAAAAAAAAAATAGGAGGCGGCCCACAAAAAGGAAGCAGGCAGTGACGCTAAACATGTATATTTTTGTCCCGCTACCCAAATCTGAAAAATTGAGTATCTTACGCGTGTCTGTAAGGAATATGGGTACCATAAAATGAGCTTTAGTTCAAGTATTTTTCAGATTTAGAGCCTGATTTTGTGTGAGTCGCAAGCTCAAAAGTATCTCATCGCATGTATTAAATCAATGCAGCCGGACACCGCAGCGCACACACGATATCTCTGTCTAATTCAGATTCCAATTTCCAAATACCGCAGAGATAGTTTTCGGCGTGGCGAGCTCTGGCGTGGGCAACCTGCTCCGCCCACTAGTGCTATAGATCAGCGGGGAAACGCACAGCGCGCACGCTTTCTAATGACTTTGTGCATGCGACCGAAAACTGTCTCTCTAGGCCGATAACTGTCTCCGAAACAGTGAAAATTGAAATGAATATTGTCATGGCAATTCATGATTCTTTTTTTGTTTAAATAATAATTAAATAATATAATTTAAATAATAATGATTTGAACAAGAAATGATAATAAATACATGTAGGAAGTAAAGAGTCCAAAAAATGGGATTTTTGTCTTAAGTGGCCGAAAAACCCCTCCTTTACTCTAGACCCTATTCCAAAAATCCAATTAAAAGAGGAACAACATTACCTAATCTGTCATTTAGAGACAGAAGTTTCTTGTGAATTTGGTTGTGAAATTCAGAAAATATTGGCAAAAGATCAGGCAAGTTTGCACAAGTAAATGTACGTCCTTAAAAAATATGAACTTGCCGACAAGGGTCTGGAAATCTCCATTTTGAGAGATGTCATCAAAATTATGAGTAAAAGTGATACCAACTGATTGTTAGAAATTTTATTCAAATGTTAGAAACACAAATCAAACTATTACAGTTTTTACACACACAGAAAGTATCACCGACACCACATCAAAATCCCAATGTGACCTCCGAAAATCAATCTTAAAATTGGAGTTCTATTGTCAAAAATACAGAATCTGCGCTATATTTCCAAAGCATATGGTGCTAGAGTTAGGTACATGTAGTAGGAAACAAAGTCACCACAACCGTGGTATAATCAGAAAACCTACCGTGGGATTATGGCTGGTTTTTGTAGTAGTCGCAAGTAGTGCTGTAGTCAAACGTTTAACCGTCCGGTATCCGACCGCCCATGGCGGATTCCGTTTCCAATTGGACGGTTTCGTTTTCCCTTTTTTTTTTTTTTTTTTTTTTAATAATTTTTTTTTTTTTTTTTTTTTTTTTTTTTTTTAAAGTTTCGATGCCCCTCCACCAATGTCTCCCAGCTCATTAATCTGTGTGCTGACTCACCACTCTGAAACTAGAACAACACTTCAATTTCTCTGTTTTCTTGGTTTGAAAGTAATCTAGATCCCAATACAGTGCGTCCCAGAAAAAACGAAACCGAGAAGTATCGATGTTTTATCATAACTTAATCACAACCATAATTAATGAATGATACATATTTGGAAAGCTTAGAGTCTCCTCTTTCAGTTGATGCTACTCACGTGATGCATATTTCACGCATGAGTGATTAAAAGCAATTTGAAGGAAGGAAACCAAAAATACATTTGGCGGGCGGTATCTGAATTTCAAAGAAAAATGCACATTTCTAGAAAGTTGAGTTTCTGCCCTTTCATATGACACCTCAATCAGGAAAAATGAGCGAGGAATGACAAAGTTCTGTTTGTTTAAAGTAGTGCTTGCATTTCCATAATTTTGTTAAACGAATTCGTTTTCACTGGCTGCCTGCCGTATCAATAACCGAAATTAACAAAAGACTTAACTCCGTTTCGTTGACAATCAGCCGTAGACGAGAGTCTTCATGCATGGCTGATTGTCAACGAAACGGAGTTAAGTCTTTTGTCAAATCTGCTTTTTGCTACGGCAGGCACCCAGTGAAAAAGAATTCGTTTAACAAAATTATGGAAATGTAAGGGCTACTTTAAACAAACAGAACTTTGTTATTCCTGGCTCATTTTTCTTGAATGAGGTATCATATGAAAGAGCAGAAAATGAACTTTCTAGAAATATGCATTTTTCTTTGAAATTCAGATACCGCCCGCCAAATGTATTTTTGGTTTCCTTCCTTCAAATTGCTTTTAATCACTCATGCGTGAAATATGCATCACGTGAGTAGCATCAACTGAAAGAGGAGACTCTAAGCTTTCCAAATATGTATCATTCATTAATTATGGTTGTGATTAAGTTATGATAAAACATCGATACTTCTCGGTTTCGTTTTTTCTGGGACGCACTGTATGTAGTTTATAATATTAATTCCTCAATTTTTTTTTCTATAACAAATAGTGTACCACAAGGTCCTATCCTAGGTCCTCTACTGTTTTTAATTTACATTTATGATCTTACACATTCTTCTACAAAGTGACATTGTTACTATTATTAGTGACAAGTTCACAAGCACATTTCGGCGCCTTCAAATGCACCTTGCAGTGAAATGAAACTCCTTCCCGCTTTTTCACACGGACCTGGCTTGCTGCCGACAGAGTTGGAAAAAAAATAATAAAAAAAAAAAAAAATGATTTTTTTTTTTTTTTTTTTTTTTTTTTTTTTTTTTTTTTTAAATCGTTTAACCGAAAACCGTCCGGTTTTGACTGGCGGTTAAACGGAATTGGAGATATCCGTGATGTTACAGCACTAGTCGCAAGCCATAAAAGTTATAGAATCAGCAACAAAAATTGCTAACTGAAAAGTGTAACTTAATTTGCGAATAGAAGTTTGGTTCAAAACTGGGTTCTATAAATCTTAGCACAGGTACTGAATAATCATTATTTTGTTGCCACTGCCTGGTATTATTTTTCCTTATTATTTCATTTCCTGCTCCACCCCATTCTGCCGATATTCCTTGCTTTACTCATGCACTGCTCCTCTTTTGCCATCCTAAACAGCATGGCAGCCAGCAAGGCTCCTCAGCTTCACCGGAGTGTGATGTCTGAGCCTAGGGGCAATGCTGTACCCAGGTACAACTTTACCCAGCCCATGGATGACTTCCTTTTCAACTTGATAGGCGGTGAGAAGGAGGAGAGCAAGCCAAATAATTATGTGAGTATTTAAAATTATTTTAAATAGAAGATGAACTTAGTGTAGCTAATTTCTGTGAGCTTCAAATTACATCCTTTAAGAGGAATTTGGCCATTTAGTCTGCTAGGTTGCTGTGGGACTAATTGTGTTGTACAAGGTTCATATGTAATACTATACTTTCTTTTCATACCTTTTCATATCATTTGTGAAAAATAGAACACTTTCATTCTGTATGCATTTTGGGATTGAGAATGGGCAGTGCTGTACTACATGTAGGTTCATATACACGTGAGCAATTTATGGCTTCACCCCTATAGGAGGAAGTTCAAATTGATTTGCTCTTTATCAGTGATTTGACATTATAATGAAATATAAGAATGTTATTGGAATAGTCACACTTGGTCTGAAAAAAGCAACAGGTAATTCTTGTAATAATTGTTATTGATAGGATCAAAGCAATTATTATTGTATGGCAAACAGACGATAACAGATCACATTTGAAGTATTGATTATTTGCAACTTCTATTCATTTCAGTACAATTGGAAACCAAGTTCCACATTTGCTGAGCAACCTTCAACAGTTGTTCGTAGTAAAAAGTCCAAGAACAAGGAGAGGGAACAAAACATCTCTGTGAAGGCTGTAAGTAGTTTGTGGGTGTATTCAAAGAACCTGTCCTGCTAATTCTTCATGTTTTCCGAACTCTATTCTTATTCATTTTCAGGATCTTTCTTGCCTTTTTTTAATGAAAGGTTAACATGAATGAAAGCTTGCTACCCTTTTCAAAAGGAATAATTATAGAAATAATGAACATAATGTCTTGATATATATAGTTCTAAAGTGTCTATGTAATATTTCTGGTGGCTCTGACAAAATTCCTATCCAAAGCGTTTGGGATATTGAGACAATTGATTTTAAGGTAATGTTTGTTTTATTTTACAAAAGGAAATTTATAGGTAATTTTCCTCAAAGTTTTGTTACAAAATACCCCTAGAAGAAAAACTACAACAGAGGCAGATTTCTCACTTTCCCTTACTAAATGTTATTGTTGCCTTTAAATTCCAATGAGTGTTTGTGGCAGTCAAAGACATGATATTTATTCACAAGTTAACCACTGTTTTTCCCTGAAAGAAATTGAACTTCTGTGAAGGAAATTGCCAATGAAGAACTTTTTGATGTATTCTATTATCTATGAAAACAGGATACACAAGGTGCTGCTATGATGAGTAATGGTCCCTCCCGCCGTCGCACACCAGCAACCTACCCAAGAACACAACATGTTGGTTCCCTTTTAGACAGAGAGGAGCTGGAGAATCTTCGTCAGCAGCTGACTTACAGTGATGTTGACGATGTAAGTGTTCTCTATTATGTTCCTACCTTGGAGTAGTGTGTCTTAAATGTAATTTGAAATGATGATATACAGTAACGGTTGCCCAAAACTCTTTGTGGTTGTTCTCTGATCCATTCTTGAAAAATAACTTGGTTCTTCTTTTAATGACCCTAGTGAGCCATACAGTCGATGTATTCATGAAAAAAGGACTACTTATGATGGCACCTCTTGTCTCGATTATCACCGTAGTGACACTCATAATCCTGTGTCTATTTTTAGATTTGAGCAGTTTTTATTGCACCTGAAGATGATATTTTCATAAGAGGTCATACATTTTTCTCTCCTGTTTTGCTTGTTCACAGCAAAGCACAGACAGCCAAGCTTTGGGTTCAGTTAGCATTGCTAATAGAGTGAACAACATGAGACTTGGTGATGATGTAGCATCCATCGAAAGTGGCACCAGAAGACCTCCCTCTTTACTGGATACAATCTTTGTCAATGAGAAGGTAAATTACCACAACATATTCCCTCCCTACATGAGCGGTTTTACATATACAAAGACTGGACTGGGAGTATGAGTATGGTGGAGAGCAATTAGCATGATAACAGCCTGAGTTGCCTCTCTTCTTCATAACTACCAGTTTATCAAACAAGTTCATTTAATAGGAAATAGTCATCATCATCCTTACAGATTCTAAGTTCATGTAAATTTGTCATATCAGCTACATTTGTTTATCTTCTGAAAACTTCTTTTGAAATGCAAACATTAAAGAATTTACTCCCCTTTTTCTTTCAGCCTGATCGAAACAAGATTGTAGCCAGACTCATGCAAATAAGGGTAAGTGTTCATTTATTGATGTAATGCAAGTAATATGTATCGTTGCTCACATAACTCCTTGAAACTGTCATGTTTTAATCCTTCAATTGTTCTCTTTGGAGTAATTTTGATAAGATAGTCAAGTGTAGAGTTTCAAAGATTAGATAGTTCAAAAATCATTAAAAAGGAACCTTTTTTTTGGGGGGGGGAGAGCATTGTACAGTAATAGACAAATTATAGTTGTTTTGTATCTAGGTCACTAGTTTTTCAAGCTGACATATTTTTCGCTACATTTGCCCACTATCATGTGTTTCATCGACTCGTGTCTTCAACTTTTCAGGATTATGTGAAACAGGCCAATGCCATGATGTCTACCCTACAGAACTCTATTGAGAGTCCAGAGAAGGACGACCAGGTGGGCAAACTAGGCCGGCTCCAGGAACACCTCCAGGAGCAAGAAAGAGGTTACTTGGCTCTGCTGGAGCGTATGCTGGCTGAGGAGCTCAACTTAGCTGGCTCTATCTCTGGGATGGAGTCATCAGTCACAAGTAATGATCTCAATGGCTTGGATGCAGCTGTTGAAGGCAGGAGCAGTCAGAACTCTGGAGAATCCTTTGCAACATCTGTAGCAGAATCAGCATCAATCAACCTAGATGCACGTTCAGATATTTCAGAGGCTACTACCGTGAGTGCCAAATAATATTTATTTTAAGTATCTGTACCATCAAAGTTGCTCGTGTAAACTTCTTAATGCAAAGTTACAAATGCTTATTTTCAGTTGCTGGCATTAGAATGATTAAGCAATCCTGCAGGAAATAAATCTTGATTATGTCAAACTTTACAAGCTAAGCCCAATAGTTTTATAAATGCCTATCAAATTGCCTATCAAATCATAGGTCAATTTTCATGAAGATTCTCCATGACATACTTCCTACCTGGCTTCAGTAAGTTTGACATGAACAGATTTAGTTCCTCTTTCCAACTATCCAGTATGCATTACTTCCATTCCATAGCCTTGCATGATGCTTGAGTTCATTCAAGAGCTTGCTGGTGTGGTAAATTCCCAAGCTGATAAATAATAACATGCATTGTATTTTTAGGAGGGTACCTTCACAGCTCGCACCCGTCCCAAAATTGAAAGCCACCTTGGCAATCACTCATGCGCAAGCGACAATGATATCAGCGATTCTGAGCTGGATGACATTCGGTCAGTCAGTAGCTACGCCAGCGGTTCCTTTGGCTTGGACACCCAAGAGCTTCATGAACAGTACAGCTCCATGCTGCAGAAGTACCAAGATGGGGGTGAAGAAAACCTGAGCGCTGCCATGGACAGGATTAACCTATCTAGGAATGAAGGACAGGATGATAGCGCATCTTCTCAAATGTCTTCCAATTCTTCATACAGCTTTCAGGAGGTACGCATCCAAGCCTTTTATTAACCGGGCGCCGGGCGATTTTTACCCCCCGGTCCCTGACTTTTGGCGCCCGGTAAGACGGGGAAAATGAGTACCGGGCGCCGGTCATTTTTTATTTCTGGCGCCCGGTCTGGGAGAATTAACATTCTCTGTTTCATAAACTTCCACATGTCTAGCACTTAATGTTCACAAAATGTGACAAAAACTTACTTGATACGAGTAAAATGTGGACTGAATGAACCCTAACAAATCATTTTATAATGAGAATCCTAATTAAAATCGCCCAGAAACAATTGCAATCCTACTCCTAGCGCCACTGCTATGGGGGCTAGCAGCGGCGTGCAGACCGCTAGCTGAGATCGAGAGTACGCGAACAACACTCTCACTCCGTCTAAAAGTTTGACTGTGCGAACGTGGTTAGCGGCTGGCTGTGAGAACGAGCATATGCATAGTTTCGCTATTGCTTTGTTTTGGCAATTCCTGTAGCGCGCACTCATGTACATTGCACACAATACAGGGGATGTACACCACTCAAAGACGAGAGCATTTCCCCAGGCCATGCATACACACACAAATGACATAATCAGTGCACTGCACTACACATACAGTGTCAGTACAAGAAAATCCCGATGTAACTTCCAAAAATCCATCCCAAAAGCCAAATTTTGCTGTCAAAAATGCGGAATCGGAGCCATATTTCCAAAGCTCACGGGGGTTTAGCCCAGTTTTAAGAAACAACTTCACCAAAAAAGCGCTAAAAATCAAGAAATCAGCGATTTTGTTACCAGTTTTTTCGCCTATCGCATGCCCTTCGAAAGTGATGGTATCTTCAAAAAGTCAAATGAAAAACGAACACCGGACCTGCTGATGCATTGACTTTATGTACAAAGTTTATTGCAACTCCAGACTTGCCTTGATTCGACCGCAATTAAGCACCAATGGGTGCCGCACCTTGGGCATAGAACATCATCGTCAGGCGCGGATCTACGGGGGGGGTTTAGGGGGTTTAAACCCCCCCCTTGGGCGGCCCCAAAAAAAAAAAAAAAAAAAAAAAGGGAAAAAAAAGAGAAAAAAAAGAAAAAAAGAAAGAAAAAAGAACGCACGCTGGAGAGAAACCCTTTCAAGTGCAAATATTGTGAGAAGATATTCAACTCATCTGGTAACTTAACCAAACACATGATAACTCTGGATATAACTGTGTATTTAACTGTTACTTGATTTAAAAAGACGTTATCATGCACTGCTTTTTATGGTCTCCATTGTGTTAATAGATGCCAGGAAAACATCACTTACGGGGTTCAAATAAACACCCCAAAAAAAAATCGGCTCGCCGCTTCGCGGCTCGTGGACGATGCTCCGCATCGTCATTATTTTATTTAACTGTTACTTGATTTAAAAAGACGTTATCATGCACTGCTTTTTATGGTCTCCATTGTGTTAATAGATGCCAGGAAAACATCACTTACGGAGTTCAAATAAACACCCACAAAAAAATCGGCTCGCCGCTTCGCGGCTCGTGGACGATGCTCCGCATCGTCATTATTTTGGTCAAACCCCCCCCTTAGCAAAAAGCTAGATCCGCCCCTGATCGTGTGTTGCGCCGCAATTCAGCGACCTTCGTACTCATTGACTAAAATTCTGTGATGTTTTAAATAATGGATTTTTCTGATAAAATAGGTAAATATATTTAACAAATATTTTTTTTTTAATTTTCTAATTTTTTTCTAATTTTTTTTAATTATTATTTTTTTTATTTTTTTTTAAGTGACAGGTCGGCCGCTCTCAATGATTGAATGCGTTTTTATTCAAAGAAACATAAATGCAATAGCATTTTATAGGGAAAATAACAAAAACGTAAAACAGGCAAAATCTGTTTTTTCACCTAAAATATGAATAATATGTTTTTTGAAAGTGACAGGTTGGCAGCTCTGCATGAAAAAAATTGTAAAAATAATTTAATTCCCCCCTTCCTAACATTTTTCAATTTTTGCATTTAACAGCATGAAAATAGTATTAAACATGAACAACAACAACAACTACAAATGACAGATTTATCCAAGGTATGAGTGATTTAATATTAGAGTGCTCAACATTTAAACTAGAAATTAAACTACCGTATGTATAAATAAAAGGTAACGGTTAACAAATAATTTAAAGGAATACATATTTTCATCAATTTTGGAAACGGCTCCTGGTCCTGGAAAACGGCTCCCGGTCCTCTAAAAAATTTAAGGACCGGGAGCCGCTTTTTCAGATATTTGGCTCCCGGTCTGCTTTGACTTAATAAAAGGCTTGTACGCATCACATGTACCTTTGGGGCCGGCCTACAGGGATTAACGGTGCTTTCTCATGATATAAGTCCATTGTTGGAACTCTGATGTCATCTCATGAGGCTACAGTACAAATATATATTGTATTTTGTATGTTACACTGCCTAACTGAGTATTTATGAAACATCTTAACAAAGATTTCACGCGCTGTCTATGCTTCACTTGAACAATGAGATCATGCAAGAAAGGAAAACAGAATTGTCCATTATCAAAGCCATTATTCAATGAAGTAAATAAGTTTCTTGATCGTTGATCCAGGATTTTTGAGAAACAGGTATTAAAGTGTGTGTGGTTTTACAAAGTTAGAATTGGTGGCAGAGAATCTTTGGATACTTTTGGGGGAAGCACAAATATTGAGATACTTTCAAGAAAATAAAACATCACTTGATTTATACTTCACATGTGTGTCTGGTTTTACAAATTTGGAATTGGTGGTTGGGAATCTTTGGATGATTTTGGGGGAATATTGAGATACTTTCAAGAAAGTAAAACATGATATGATTCATACTCTACATGTTGGCATGCTCGTAGTCTACTACCTGTTCTTGTAGCTTCCTTTTGTCTAATTGTCTGTTTTTTTTTTGCTGATCTGTCATTTCAACAATTTTCAACAAACAATGGCAACTCTAGATGCAGATTACTATATCATTTCTCTTCTTCATTCTGTTTGGAGTATTACATGGCATTCTGGAAAGCACCTTATCCCTGGTTTTGGTTCCAGGGTAGATTCACTATTTCACTAACAGTCAATTCACCCAATTGCTTGCACATTATCACTGATATGGAATAGAAAGTAGCACATTGCTGAAAATAAATTTAGATAATGAAATTTATTTATAAAAAATGCTTGGACACTGGACAGTGAAAGAATAGTATTTGTTTGATATTCCTGTCCCATATTTACAATGCTTGCAGTGTGCCATTGTTTCTGAAAACTTGTTCTGGTAGTTCAGGTATTCTTGTCTGTGATTAGTCTAACTAGATTAGTCCCTATGTTGTGTGAATAATGGACCACTATAGCATGCAAATTGACCCAGATTTCGTCTTGCCTGTATTGAAATACGTTTTAAAGTTAACGGCTGTCTGTTTACGAGAGTGATCCTAGGCAATATAATACATCAGCATGAATGATGATAGTCTTGCTCACTATTTATTTTCTTATAAATGAATAATACCTTGTGTTTAAACAAAGTTGAAATAGAGGATGAATAAAGTGTTTACATTTAGTAATGTGAATGTGCATATTTTTCACTACATTACCACCATTCCATGTACACAGACCATTGCTGCCAATAACATTAAGTCAGCTCCATTCTGCACATGAAATTTGTTTTCTGTATTGTGAGCTACGTTTCCCATTGATCTTTTGAGCCAATTAGTTCAGGAAATCCTGTCCAACCATTAATAAGTTTATTCAATTTATAAAAGTGGAATGTGTGTATGGTAACCATATCAACACATTCAGTGCATTCAGGCAGGTAGATCTTTGGGTACACAAAATCCATATTCTAACAACAAACAATTTGAAAAACGCAAATTTTCATATGCAAATTTGATATGGCATATTTTGTCATGCTTTCATATATTAATGTGTATCACATCTGAAAGTTGAATCTTCATTTGAAAAAAGGTCATCATTTCTGTTTAGGACTTGTTTAGTGAAATATATCTTGGGTAGAATTTCTTTTAGTGATTGAATTGGATAGAAATCAAACTTCAAATATTTATTCATTTGTCACTCCATCACTGACAACGTTTCCATTAAAAAAAATGTGTTCTGCTCAGCCATCTTTTACTGTTTTAGATTCTATATTCAGAATCCATTATGATGCATTTATAACGCAGACACAACACTAGATTCTGAATATAGAATACAGTGTTGTGTCTGAGTTATAAATAAATACTGCCAGCTATTGTGCAGTAGCTGCTTTTTGATCGAAGGTGTTACTATTCAAACAAAGGTGTTAATATTTATGCAGAGGTTCCACACCATTGCCATTGGGATATTTTGAGGTTTCATGCATGAATGAACATGACTGTATCCCATCTGTTGTCGTGGCTGTATTGCGGTAGAATCAGTCAAGCATACATGCATGCTTTGTTATGCATTTTTAATGGTACCATTTGTATGGCCATCATTCAGTGTGTGTCATGTAGTATAGTACTAATAATAGTAGGACTCATTGTGAATCATAATTAATATGATTTTTCGATCAGATCCATATGTTTCATGAGTGTGGAGATACAGTGTGATTGGATTCTAATGAATGGAATATACATGCATGGTTTGGAAGTGACATTCATTAGAGGAGTGTACATGTCAAGTATTATGAAGGAGATATTGATTGTTAACTAAACTCACTCAGGGGTTAAATTATAGGTATTTAGAATAAACTTGTCATTTTCTTATCATGATACTTCATACTTCTTAATGTTTAATATTTCCATATATATTCCATTATTACAGTTTGAATTATAGGTATGTTGAATAAACTATTGTTGTTTTCCTGTCACGATACTTAATACTTCTTAGTGTTTAATAGTTCCTTCTATATTCTGCATGCAGGGCCAACAGACAAAGCAAAATGCCTCTGAGCAGATAGAGACCCTCGAAGGATTAAGGAAGCAACATGATCTATTACGAAAGATGCTTAAACAGCAGGAAGAGGTATGATTGACAAACTAATTTAATACATATTTTATTAATGGTGGTAAAAATGAAATTGTTAACTAGAAATCATGTACTGATTATTTAGCAGTGTTTCATCACATCTGTCTTGCAAAATATATTTGTAAGCTACACATACTTGAATAGAACATACTGTTTAGCTGAGGAGTAGTAGTGGAAAATGATTGAATGATCTGTAGCTTTTATCCTTCCAGTTGCAGGATGAGATATAGATGCAAATGTCAATACCATCATGTGTGACATGTTTCATTTGTGAAAAATGATTAAATATGAAGTAAATACGTATGAATAAGATGTAAACAAAAAAGTGAATTGTGTGATGAAATGTAAACTTGATGTAGAGTACTGCAACATAAACCATCACTTTGAAATTTGTTATGTTTTTATTAGCTGAGAACACTTCAGAACAGACAAACAGCATTGATGACCTTACAAACTCAGATTGAGAGCAGATTGACAAACTCAGAGCAGGAAAGAGCAGAAGAAACAGGTAAACCATAATAAAACAAGCTCTGTATCATCTTAAATATGTGGTTGGTTGAAAATAATATCAATTTAGACAAAAAAGTGACATTCATTTTTTTTATGCCCTACATCTACCAATAATTTGGATTTGTCCTGGGCTATTGTGTCTCTTTTGTTGTACAAGTTTCATAAAGTGATATTTATGAATTAAATTTAAAAACAATCAAAAACAAACATGACTCTTTGATTGAAGAATTAGATGATTAAGGGCAAATATTGTGTTTTTATAAAGTGCATTATATTAGGAGTCAGATACTGTTAATCCTGTCATAATAATGCAATCATACTTTGACCTTTTCAATTATCTGGAAAAAGAAAATTATGAGAGACTGAATAAAGTTAAGAGAAGCTGAAGCAGAACTGCAAGTCCAGCATCTTGCTAATTTTTTATTTTTTGCATTTATTAAAATATATTTAATCAGGATAACAAGAATCAGATAAATATTGTAGATACAAAATCTGTTTTACATCCTGGTACTGAACAGAATAATAATGTAAATAAAAATGTTACTGAATGGCTACTCAATTTGGAATTCATTTTGATCTTGCAGGATCTGTCACTAGTACTCAGGCAACTACAACGACTGCCGGCACCTCTGTCACTGAGGACACGGAGCCCGTAATGACAACAGCTGGTCGGTTTGCAACAGGTGTACCTCTGACGGCCGAAGACCTTCAGGAGAGACGTAGAACTCTGATGCGTATGCTAGCTGAACAGAGTGATACAAGATCAGGAGAGATCCAGCAGGCTAGGGCTCTCGACTGGATGGAACAGGCGGAAGAGGAGGTAAGAGTGAGAAGTGGACTTTGTTGTCTCATTGTTCTGCAGAGGAATAGGACCATGTCCTTCATCAGAAAAGGATCCCCTTATTATAAGCCGTAAATCTCATTAATAGTTTTGATGCAACTATATATAAATATATTTGGGTAATAGATATCAGGATTTTGTCTTTCTTTCATCTCTGTATGCAATAGGTTATATATAATATATTCTTAATTATGTGTTGTGACCCCCTTTATCATATTAATTCAATTTTATTTGTTTGGGTGTAACATGCATTTTTCATGGACTTTAGCCCAAGTTATTTTTGGTTAAGTATTCAATGGATAAATCTTGTGGTCTAGTGGATATGTCTCTGGAATGTGAGCCATAATGTACAGGATTCAAATCCCTGCTAAAGCACTAACATCCTTTGGCAAGACATTAATCTACATTTGCCACACTTAACCCAGGTGTAGTAAGTGAGTACCTGGTAAGATTTATTTCTTGAATGCACTGAGCGCTTTGGTTGCCCAAGCTGAAGCCCCTTTAGAAGCGCATAGAGTTCTGATATTTTAATGTGATATGTGCTGTACAAGAATATTATAGTATTGTTATTATTATTAATCTTTCCTGTATAAAGCTATATCTACCTTGTACCAATTAAGTTATAATAAAGATTTATTACATATTTATCAAGATTATTTTATTGTTATGCTTCTAGGTTAGTCCACCATTGGTATCATCAGAGCATGCAGAATTGAGAGATAAACTAGAAGCATTGCAGCAGAAGAAGAGACAGATGGATGATCTTCTTATACAGCTCCATGCTCTTCATCCTGATATGGCTAATATGGGTATGTCATTACTTACTCAACTTGTTATTATTTATCATGGACATTTTATCTTTGTACTTTTGAATGCATCTCTTCATTTGCAATGAATGAGGATTAATTTTAATAGTGAATGATTTTATACCATTAGTAATATTAGTGATCTGCTCATGAAGATTTATACTACAAACATGTAGTAGATTTCCCTTGAAATGGATAATGTGAGGTATTGATAAAGAGCCAACGTAAAATGGTGTTGAAATTACTATTCAATTTTGTTTTACCATTTTACCAGACCTAATCAATTGCAGTACTGGAATTTACTTCTCATGAATTAAATTGTAATATAAATTCAAATGTTTTATGAATACAGTCGGTGATACATCCAGTGTAGCATCTACCACTTCAAATGCCAATGAATACAGCGGTTTGATGGTGCCGTGTGAAGAACCTAATGAGTCATTGGATGAAAATGAAGCCACTCTTACCAATGGAACAGAAAGCATCAGGTAAAGCATACTGAATTTTGTGTGTTCTTACTACCCCACCCATTCAGACAGGGCCCATCATAGTTTTCTGTTAGTCGTGTGGAGACAATGATGTTTTATTTTTACTTATCATTTTTTGTATAAATTTTTTATTATTATTATTATTATTATTTATTTTTTAATTAAAAGCTAATATTGTTTTATTATTATGCCATTCTGTTTGAATATGCAGAAAACATGAGTTGTGTTAATAGTAACTGGATAAGAAATAATGTTGGATTATATTCTACATTTTATGTGAATTTACATTAGATGACAGTTTTGTTCCAAGATTGGCCACATGGAACTTAGTAGGAATAGTGGGACTAAACAAGAATATGTTTTCCTTCCAGAAAATTGCATGATGTAAGGGAGAGGCTTACAGAGCTCCGTGATCTAGTACAGCAATACCAGGATACAAGTCAGGTATTAGGTGACCAGGATGAAGATTCACAACGCAAACAGCAAATGCAGCAGTTGGGACTAGGGGCCAATTATGAGGATCCCATTCTTATGAGCAATCTTAGGTATGCAAAAAGGAAATGTTTATGGATGTGACAACCCTTGTTCTCTCTCTTTTTCTCTATATCTCCTAATTTTATTCCTTTTCCCGTTCCCCATTACTTATCAAATATTCATCTTTTTACCATGTTTTTTTCCCCCTCGTCCATTTATTTATTATTCCTGGGAAAGTACATGTGCATTTTGGGTTGTTTTTTTGCCTGAGATGTTGTGGTTCCCTGTTAATGATACATATTTGAGTACATAGATATTTTGTTTGATGATTATGATTATTGGTAATGCTTTCTTGCTAGCTGGCCTGTCTGTCCCAGACTATACAATATTTTTTTTTGTTTTGTAATGTTCTTTATTGTGTTCATTCAATACATCATACATGTACATCTGTGTTACATTATATCATTCAATACATAACATCGAATCATACATCATTTAACTATATAACATAATGGGGGGAAAAAACCCGCACAGAGTATAATCAATCTTAGTAATATCGAATGAAGATATAAGTTATTCTGCCCCCCCCCCCTCCCATAGTTTTTTTGTTTTGTAATATTCTTTATTGTATTCACTCAATAAATAATATTAATTCATACAAATTGTAATATATAACATATTGGAACCAATTACAGAGTACAAAATACAGTAATCTCAATTATATTGAATGAATTAATATTGTTATAACCCCCCCCCCTCTATATTTTGTTCTGTAGTACTAGTATCTCTATTACATATTATAATTTATAACATATTGGAACAAAGTACAGACTACAATCAACTCAGTTATATCGAATGAATAAAGTTTGTTATACCGCCTACCCCCGTTAAAAACAAAACCAACAACAACAAAGAGAAAACGAAAACAGAAAACAAAACAAACAACAACAAAACAAGAAGACGTGGGCAGTCTAAGGCAGTCGAGACCGGTCAATCACACACGGCTGTGAACCGGGCAGGCCCCCCCTTTCCTCATCCCTTGCATTTTCTTGCATATTGTCCATGTTTACCTTGAGATGTTCCCATTTTTTATAGTGGAACGTCAACGTATTTCGTTCAGTAGCACTCTTTCTTTCTTCCTGTTTACTTTTGAATATTTTCTCTCTTATTTCTTTAATACTTGGAGGCTTCTTTTTTTACCTACTAATAAATATCAAATATTTAATTAATAAAACCACGTGATTAATCATTTGCCTATCTTCGGTTATTTCGTCTAATCCAATGTGAACTTCCTTCCAGCTCATATCTTTAAGGATTGGAATATCCAAACTATCACTACATTGATCCCATAATTTTCTCACCATTTCGCATTCAAAAAATATGTGCCTATATGTTTCCTCTTCTTTTCCACAAAATGAGCATTTATCACTTAATATGAATTGAAACCTGTATAAATAACGATTGACATAAACAATTTTATAAAGCAATTTGAATTGAAATTCTCTTAGTTTATTATCTAAAGTACTAATTCTTGGTCGGACAAAAACCTTTTCAATTTCTTTAACCGATAGATTGTATGATGAATGTAAATTCTGAAAACTGACAGGGACGTCTTGCATTTTTTGTATGCATGCCCTGTACAGATTCTTCGAACAAACCGATTCAAATTGGAATGTTTTCTTTGTGAACATAAATTCTATTGTTAGGTCATGAAATGAAATTTGCCTCTTTGTTAAATCGATTTTCCATTCCTTAGGTATATTACCATAGATTTCTTTAAGCATTGATATTTCTATAATATGACAATAGAGATACTAACCATATTCTCTTTTTCTTCCCATTTACAGGAGATTAGAGAGAGGTGAACCTGTAGGAAGACCTGTCCAGATGATGCCAAATCATGTAAGTTCTCTCATGCTTGAAGATACCATCTGTTACCAAAGCCGTTTAATCACAGGCATTAGTCTCACATTGAATTGATGAATATTACTTCAATGTGAGAGAAGAAGTCTTATGGAGGCCTTGGTGGTCTCAGTCATTGATTATATTCATTGAAGGTGTAGTTTCTTGTCAATCACAATATACAGATAATGTCATGATCACTGTGCTGGTGGCGTATCGAGTATGCCAGTGTACTATATCGTCAGAAATTTGATTGATTATTGATTTTATTGAATTTGGTTGTATTAATCATTCTTTCTATTATGTTGAAAGTGTGGAGAAAGGATAACTATATCTTCTGTTTAGAGCCAGAAGATCATTAATTTATAAGCTTTTAGATAGAGTTAACATCTTTCTGGCTCTCAAAAGATGGTAGATATGTAATATTCTGTATTACTATGTTGCCTAGACTTATACAAATTGAATGAGAATAGCTGATATAACCAATATTCATTGTTGACTTTGCAGATGTCATATGGTGGAGATAGTGCCTATGTACAGATTGGTTCAGGTCAGACCACCACTACAGTGACAGAGACCGAGACTGAGACGGAGACAGAGACGGAGAGTAACCACAGCTCCATACTAGCTGCATGGGGTGATGATCCAGAAATCAAAGAGAAAGTCAGGTAGGATCATTAGTCTGTGATATCAATTATATTAAAATAGTGTGATTTAAGGATAGAGTTGAGTACTGGGGGGCGTTTCACAAAACCTGTCATTAGTGACAAATAACAGTTTTTGCTATAAGCTACTGAAATCCTTGCTTCTGATTGTTTAATAGCAGATTTGTCATTTTTCATTGAAAAAAGGCTTTTGAAACGGACCCCTCGTCATGCGATTACATTGTGAAATAAAAGGTGTGGAATCAATCAGAAAAGGTTGATCATCTAGCATATAAGTATTGGTGTGTACTGCAAGGTTCTGGAATCATCAAAATGATAAGATCATGTATTTACTATGCACAATACCAGGAACTCCAGGCATGGTGCGCATGAACATTACTGCAAAATGTCCTTAATGCAACAATAACCAAAGTATCCTTTGAGCAGAGAAGTTTATTCATCCTACTATGGTGGTTATACTTAGTCTTCTGATAGAGAGAAGGCCACCAACTCTTTGTAAAATGGTCTGAGATAACATTCTCATGGCTCTCAGCAGTTAATATACACATTTCCTGCCTTTTCAGGTTTTTAGAGCCATGAGCACCGAAAGGTGAATCTGTGCTCTATATAATAACCACTCTTATTATTATTATTATGTATAACATTATGTAAATGTCTCACATTATTTCTTTTTGTTTTGTTGTTTTTGATGATCTCATCTAACTTTGTAATTTTTCGAAAACTTCCCTGTCTTTGATGTGCAATGCAATAAAATCATACTTTGCTATTTCCTCCCACCTATAGGAAACTTCAAGAGGCAAAGCATAAGTTACGCCAACTGCAGTCACTTGTGGCCATGGTACAACAGACCCCTGAAGTGGCTTCAGCCTTGCCTGATGACCTGGCTGAGCTGGCTGCTGGCCTTACCGCTGGCCTCACTGCAGACTACTCAGAATCAAACAATGAAGATGACGATGAAGATGAGGAAGACGACGAGGACGAGGAGGAGGAGGATGAAACAGAAGAGGGGGATGAAACAGTCGAGGAGAGTGGGAGTGAACTTGCTATGGCAGGTGCTACAGGCGACCACAGGATGCCCAGTAGAGATGAACAGATTCCTGCAGAGTTTGTCAGGGAGACAAGGTAAGGCAACCTATTTCAAACTGGAATATTTTAAAAGGGATTATTTTCCAATTATATACATTTCATTGGTTTGCCTTATCCTCTCACATTCTCTCTTTTCCTATTTCTGTCTTTTGTTCGCCCTCTTCACATTCTTTTTTAAAAGAAAGGCCAATAAGTTCACTCTTAGACGCTTTGCAGTTGATGGAAGGTTATTTTATTCTGAAGGCAACAAAACAGCCCCTGTAGAAGCACAAGAGTAAAAACAAATGTAAATTAAAAATATAATATTCAAATAACCAATTACATAATTATATACTTCATGATCTGTATCAGCAACAAAGAAGGTGTTCAGTGAATAAGTTCATTATAGACCAGCTTCAAAGTTTGTATCAACTAAATAATCACCACTATTATTTTCATGACTTCAATGAATAGGTTAAATTAAATAATATATCATGTCTAATATAACGGCTGAAGGACAGTTAACTTTTCATTTCACATATATAATGCCTTACATCACTTAAGCAAAACCTAAATTACACTTGAAGTGTAAAAAAAGCAACAACAGATTCATTCAAAACAATAACACTCACCGCCCATACTATATAAAAAAAAAAGGCTTGTCTTCAACGTACGCCCTTGAACAATACAGTCTTTGTGGTCCTATGAGGGATAAAACGTCATATATTACAATTAACATACAGCAAAATTCAGAGGTATGAATAAATAATATTCAGTTATATAGACCATTAATCTGTGTAAAATCGTAAAACATCGTACCACCAACTAAAATTAAAAGTGCAAGTTTAGGATTTCACTTTGTGTACATTCACATACACCACTCAAATACTATAAAAAGGATTGCATTGCAAGAACCCATTACACACTCAAATTCTGCCAAGATCCATAGGGACATCAATAATTGTTCAACAAGCATATAAGTAGGATACATGTACATATATATAACAATAAATAAATGTGACATTTATAAGAATAATCGAATGATTAACTCACATGTAACTCAATTGCCCAGTATGCACGTGCACCACTTGTGACTTTTCTGCAGTAATGTCCTCTCCGGTAATGTGAAAGCTGTCACCTCTTGCAACCGAACCCATGCCCAGGCCATTGTCCAGTGTGCACTCAAGCCATTGCAAGAGAGGCCCGAGTGCACACCGAACAACAGACGGCGCCAAACCCAGGCCCAGCCACAGGAGGCAACAATCTCATATTACTACATTTTCATTCACTTTCTTTCACTTTTTTTTTTTTTCGGCTTGGGGGGCTTGATTGAGACCCTCTCTTTTCCTTTCACCACTTTTCGCTTTCCCTTTTCTCCTTTGCTATCCCTTTTCCCCCCTTTATCTTGTTTTATTGTGGAATTCGATCAACTGTCCTTGACTATTGTCAAACTATTCCGTCCTCGTAATAAAGTACTGGTACGTTGTCCTTGCTCCGTATTAGCCACTGAATGAATATTATACTGTATACACAACGCTTGAG